>VMDO01041360.1:0-11262 GCA_007922755.1 Pedetes capensis
CTTTTGCCTTCCAGGGGCAAACACCCCTGTTGGTGGTCTCAGTGGTCATGAGGAGAGTCATTGGTGATCAGATGGAGAGCGGGTTCTTTCCTTGTTGATGGTCACGGTGGGAGAGCATTCTTTCCTCAAGGAAGGTCCAGGCAAGAGAGCAGGAAAGCTGTTTCCTCATTGAGCGAGAATGGGGTCTTTCCTTGTTGGTGGTTGAAGATCCAGGCCAAAAGGGAGTTGTTTTCTTGCAGATGGTCCAGGCGAGAGAAAGGGGGAAAAGGATCAAGCTGCCTCAGTGCAGCAACTTATATAGCTTGCCCACGGAATCGCCTGAGCCAATCGGCTTTGAGTCCAATTGTCAAATTAGGTTCAGAGATTTGTGAAGGGTTTTGTACAAACATCCAAACAAGTTACCTTCATTTTCCCTAGATTTAGCCATTTTCTGTTTTGGGGTTTTTGCCAATTTCCTCCCAATTTCTCCCTACACTATTTACACTAAAGTCGGCTTTGCAGCTTCAGAGAGTACGGTCATTTCCTACCTTCAATCCCTAACACGGATTCTTCTTTGCTATAAGGAAAAACCATCGAAGGTTACCTGGAATCTCAGCTTCTTTGGATTCTGCGCTAGTCACATATTCACAAAATAATAGCAGTTTACAAATTGCACTATTTCCCTTTGAAGCAAATGAATATGCAGCAATCCATTAATGTGCTGAGTTAAACACAGCAAGTGCAAATCATTTTAATGGTGACATTTACAAAATAAGTTCCTTCTATTTTAAATAATTACGTGTTTAGCACTCCAAATGAAATCAAGAAGGTTTGAGGCTCAGATTCGATCTGCCAACAAAAAAAGAGATCGTGGGAGCTTGACCATCGTAGCCTCAGTTCCCTCGCTGTCCTGCTGCTTTGCCTCCCTAGTTACTGTTTGAGTCCTGCTGATATTTGCATGAAAATGATATCTTTGGGTTTTTAGGCTTGGGGCTGTGCTGGTCCTCAAGATGCCTGGACTATGAGCTGGGTGCAGTGGCGCATGCCTATAATCCCAGTGGGCTTGGGAGGCAGAGGCAGGAGGATCGAAAGTTCGAGATCAGAGGCAGTCTGCATAGCTTAATGAGACTCTGTCTCACTAAAAGTTAAAAAGTGGGCTGAGGGTTCAGCTCAGTGGTCCAGCACTTGCAGAGCATGCAGGTGCAAGGCCCTGGGTTCAACTCCCAGTACCGCCAAAAAAAAAAAAAAAGATGGCTGGACTGTGAATCTTTCCCACTTCTGTGCTGCAGAAGCTCTGCACTGAGGGCCCATGGAAAGCTTAGGAAAAGAGCACAGACATCCCAGAGGCGCAGGCAGAGAAGGGGATCTGGACTGCCCTAGACACTTGGCAGTACCCACCGGGGGTAGAAGAGAGCCATGCCACCCAATGTTGCACGGGCACTCATGAAGACACAAAGGCACCCACGTGTCCCCCTGCTTTACCAAGTGAAAGAAGAAAGGAGAGGCAAGTAGTCTTTTTTTTTTTTTTCCGGTACTGGGGGTTGAACCCAGGCCCTCGTGCTTGCATGCTCTACAAGTGTTGGACCACTGAGCTGCAACCCCAGCCCATTTTTTACTTTTTGAGACAGGGTCTCGCTAAGTAATGCAGACTGCCTCTGGTCTCAAACTTGCGATCCTCCTGCCTCATCCTCCTGAGCCACTGGAATTACAGGCGTGCGCCACCACGCCTGGCTCGAGGCAAGTAGTCTTGATCAGAATTTTCCCTCCTACTTCCCATGAGCCACCACTGGGTGTTTCTCAGCATTATCATCTAAAGGAAACCAAGTCAGAATTCTAAACCTATCCCTGAGCAGCAGGACAGGTTCTGAGCTGTTTGAAGAGGGGGCAGGTTAGTGGTTTCAAAGGAAGCTGGCACAACCTCTTGTCCTGCTAGGTAGCTGGGTCACCCCCTCTTCTAAGTTGTGCAGACTAGGACAACGGAGCCTGCAGACGACCAAATGGACTCTTTCCAACACACTATTATGGAACGGTGTGGCATCTTCAATAAGCCATCTCTGGCCTGTACAAACTACAGCATGCAGGAAAGATGTATTTGTTGACCAGCTGAGAGGCTGGTCATGGGAGAGTTCAGCAAATTTATACAAAGAAAGAGATTGCGCTCAATTCAAACATCGCACAAACGCAAGGCTGAGAACTACAGAAGCTAAAGCTCAGGGCGCACTTTGGTTATACCCTGTAATAAAGGAGGGAAGACCTATTTAAACTTCTTCAAGATTTGAGGATTAAAAAAATAAAGGGTGGAGCATGTTTACTGCAAGGAGAAAGGGTGCACCAGGGTGTCCACACAGTTGCACAAAGTTCTCTTCTTCTCAGATAAGTCCCGTTCAATTAAATATTAAAGATTAATAAATATAATGCCTGTAATAAATGACACACACTAATTTAATTAAAAATACATGGTGGGTTTTACAAATGGGGCATTATTTGCAATGATAGAGAAAGGACTTGTTATGCTAAGAATGTACAGTCTTGAAAATGTGCAATCTCCTTGCACATTTCACCCTTATGGTGTCTCATTAAAATTTTAAAAATAGCTATTTTAATTGTCAAGCATTTGACAGACTGCTATAAAAACTTGACACTTAAGTTTCAATTTTACAATATGCCTTTTAACGACTCCTTCCGCCGCATGTTTTGTTATCCATAATCTAGGTTTTTTTTTTCAAAAAAATTAAAATGTCATTTTCTAATAGTTTTTTAGAGAACAGAGTTGAGGTTGCTGCAGGGCTGCAAGAAAACATGTTTAAATCTTCACAAATAAATATGAAAATTAGAACTATATTTTACTTCCACCGCAGTCTGTGGTTATCTGTTGATTTCACAGCCTTCAGGGGTATGAGGAACGGAAGACACTCGGGGGAACTCACGCAAGGCTGCGGGAGGGGCTGTCAGAGACTTTTAGCACCAGCTTTTTGAAAAGATTTCCCATCTCCTGCACTTGCGATGTAAGACAAGGTGACAGATGTGACTCACAGTAGCCACTGTATTCAAACCTTCTATTGGAAAAAAGGACACTTACAAGAAGGACCCCGAAGGGCACTGTGGAAGTGCTTCGTGTCATCCAGAAAAGCTGAGAGTCCTCAAGCTTTGGTACCTTCTGGGAGGAAAATAGCATAAGTCGGGGTTCTCCAGACACCCTATCACTTAAGGGATTTGCATTTCCTGACATCTCACCTGCTCACGTCTTGACAGTCTGTTGTCAGTCGAAGAGTTGCTTTGAGTTAGAAAAAAGCCAGTCTCCTCGGATAACTACCATAGAAAGATGTGATCCCGAGGGTGGTACTAATGCATTGAGTTAGCATCTTCTTACTGCCAGATAAAGTAAAGTATGGGGTGCTTTAGCTTCTTATCTTCATAGGAGCCCCCAAAAAGTGCGTCTTTGAAGTCCATCTCTATAGACAGACAGACTGGCATTCCTAGAGAGGGGGTAACTCCCTCAGTGATGCACTAATAAGTGACAGGATCCACGTGCAGCTCAGACCTCTGACAGCAAGAGCTTTGGAAGCCTCCCCCACCCCAGGAAGCACTGTGAAAGCCTTTGTGACATCAGAAGCCAATGCTGGAAGACTACGGTGCACTGTTTCCAAGTGTGTCGTCCATCCAGGCTTCCAGCCCTCCTGCCTGCATAAGGCTGGTTGTTGTTGTTGTTAGGTGCCGCCGAGTCGTGTCTGACTCATAGCGACCCTCATAGGGTTTTCAATGGCTGACGGTTTCGGGATTGCCTTGGGAGTGGGTTGCCACATCCTTCTCCCATTTTTGCAGTGCTGGGAATCGAACTCAGGACCTCACAGACTGCAGAGCGGCACTCTAACAACTGAGCTAAATCCCAGCCCACCGTAAGGCTGGAGGAGACTCCTTTTCCCTCCATCTGCCACTGCCTGCCACACTGTTTTCCTAGCAGCATGACAAGTTCTGCACAAAGGAGCACCACTGAAGCCCCAGGCTTGCGTGGACCCGATGCTGAGAGCACAGCCCCATCTGGGGCTCCTGCTCTGGTGCCCTGGCCATCAGCTGGCTCTGATGCTGCCTGCTCCTATGAGCCAGGCAGCCAAAGCGACTGCTCAGAGACGAGCACTGTCCTTGAACTACAGAGGCCGAGCTCCTGTGCAGAATGGCTGTGGTCCTTTCAGGAACTTGCAGCGCCACTTGACAGAGTCTAATCTGAAGCTTGACCACCTCAGTGCTGCCCACGCTGTCCTGGAGGCCCTAGGGCTGCTTCTAGCGATGCCCATGTTGAGGGCTCTTCATTCCCTGTGAACTCAGCTGCCAGAGAAGACTCCAAAGAGCAAAATGCTGGAGTCCTGGAAAAGAGTGGGAAGACGACAGAAGATCCCACATGGTCCCACTTCTCAGGCTGTGGGCTACGAGGGCGCAGCCTTATGCAGAAGGTGTGGCAAGGCTGCAACCAAGCCAGCGCTGGTCCCCAGGCAGGGGCAGTGCCAGTACTCAGTGTCACAGATGGAGAGGACCCTGCCACCATGCCATGGGCTCCATGGTCCATGCAGAGCCCCGTAGCTGCTCAGGGCACTGAGAAGATCAACGCTCCACCCTGATCCAGCTCCCAGGGTGGTGCCATCCAGGGGAATTCATTCAGGGAAGAAAACAGAAGCTGTCAGATGCTAACTTTAAATCCTCACAAACAGCCGGACTTGGGGGCACACGCCTGTAATCCAGCAACTTGGGAAGAGGAGGCAGGAAGATCGCAAGTTCGAGACCAGAGGCAGCCTCCTTAACTTAGCGAGACCCTGTCTCAAGATAGAATAGGAAAAAAAATGGGCTGGGGTACAGCTCAGTGGCAGAGCACTCGCAAAGCCTACAGGAGGCCCTGAGTTCAACTCCCCAGTCCCACAAAAAAAGGGGGTGGGGGAGAAGAAAAATCTCAAGAACAAAGTCAGAGGCTCCATAGGTTTCATGGATTTCTCTCTTGACATGCCAGGATTTCTATCCTTGTGCTTGCTGACTCTCCATTTGGAATTTCTTCTCTCTTAGCTCTCCCCAGAGTTACTCCTAACCTAGAAGGACCCTCCTGATGGGGAGCTCAGGCCAACACCCCTGTAACACTTGTACCCAGGCACTCGCATGCTACACAGTGCTCATCACAGTCAGTGATAGGTAGACCTATATTTCCTCAGATACATTATAATAAATTACAAAGGGTTAGATCATATAAAACAGGTATGTCCAACCCATGGGCCATGGGCTGCATGTGCCCCAGGATAGCTAATAATGTGGCCCCACAAAATCTTTTAACATCACTTGACTCTTAGCATTTGCTTTTTTCATAACTCCTTTAATTATGTTGTTGTTAGGTGCCTTCGAGTCGGTATCCAACTCATAGTGGGACCCTCATAGGGTTTTCAATGGCTGTTTTGGGATTGCTTTGGGAGTGGGTTGCCATGTCCTTCTCCCATTTTTGCGGTGCTGGGAATCGAACTCGGGACCTCAGAGACTGCAGGGCGGCGCTTTACCAACTGAGCTAAATCCCAGCCCCTTTAATTATATGTACTAATTATATTATATATGTGTAGCCCAAGACAATTCTCTTATACTCAACGAGGTCCAGGGAAGGCAAAAAGTTGGACACCCCTGATACATAATGTGTTTTTTAAATATTTCTGTGTGTGTGAATGAGTGCATGTGTGTAGAATTATCATCTTTCTTCCTGTTATGTGACAGAATGTGCCCCTCCCCTCCAAAGTCATATATCGAAGTCCTAACTCCCAGTACCACAGAATGTGATCTTATTTGGCAATAGGGTGGGATGGTTAATCTTGATTGTCAATTCAATTGGATTGAAAAGTGACCAGGAGATTAGTGTCGCACCCCAGTGCCTATGAGTTTGTTTCCAGAGATGATTAATCGTGAGCACTCTGACCTAATAGTTTAATCCACTGATGGATTCAAAGTTTGAGTAGACTATTGGGAGGTGGTAGAATTGTGGGAGGTGGGACCTGGTAGAGGAAGTAGGTCACTGAGGTGAGTCCTTGGGGACGGGATGTCACTCAGACCCCTTCCTGTTACAGCTCTGCTCTGCTTCCTGTCTGCCATGATGTGAGCTTCTCCACTGTACCCTTCACACCGTAATGTACTGAAACCCATGAAACAATGCGCAAAATCACTCTTTCCTACTTTAACTTCTTCTGGCAGGTATTTTGGCACAGCAGCACACACACTGACTAACACGTAGGGTCTTTGCAGTGACGATCAAGCCAAATGAATTCATCAGGGTGGGTCCTAATCCAATAAGACTGATATCCTTATTAAAAGGGAAACTTGCACATGGGCACACATGGAAGAATGCTGCTGTGTAAATATGAGGATGGCTGTGGAAAGCCAGGGAAAGATGCCTGGAGCAGGTCCTCTCTCACAGTCCTTAGAAGGAGCCACCTTGATCTTAGACTTGTGGCTTCTGGATCTGTGAGACAATCTGTGTCTATTGTTTACATCTCTTAGCCTCTGGCACTTGTCACTGCAGCTCTAGCAAACTCACTCCTACCAGACACAGAGCCCTACAAGTGCAGAAAATGTTTCTCTGTTTGGTCCCTTTTGAGTCCCTAATGCATCTGGAACAGAGGCTGGCACATAAAAGGTGACCCGATTACTGCCGATCCCTGGGCGGATTCCCAGGAAGGAGGCAAAGCCTGAGGCTGGTATCCCATTCAGAAGACCTTAAGACAAACTGCCCAGGAAGGTGAAGCATGCCTGGAATGCCTCGTCCTTCCCAGAAAGCCTTGGAGAGATCAGCTCAGCCATCCAGCCCCGCTCTTTCCCCAAGTCCTCAGCCAGCTGTTGGAGCTTCCAGCCTGGAGTTGACGGCTGGGGGTTCCTTGGGTCTTGATGGAAAGTGCCCTACAATCTTTGGGGTAGCTCAGGCTAAGGAGAAGGCAGTTAGACAACAACACTTATAAAACAATAGCAAGATGAGGACAATGAGTTAGCACCTACTATATACCAAGAACTTGTGCTGAATACTGAATAGGAAACTTTCCCTTAAAATTTAATGATAAAACCCAAAAGACAGATGCTGCTTTCACAGACTTTTTACAGGTATTTACTTTGCATATAGTCTAAGACATGGATCTAATTTTAGTTTTCAGTGGGAATAGACAATTTTCACAGCTCCACTGAATTGATGGTCCAATCTTTCCCCACTAATTTTAGAGTCCTACTCTAATATTTTGCCATGGTATTTTCAGTTGCATCATATGCTTGTGAAAGCTGGAAATTGAATAAGGAGACAGGAGAATAATTGATACTTTTGAATTATGGTGCTGGAGACAAATATTGAATATACCATGGACTGCAGAAAACCAACAGATCTGTCCAAGGAGAAGGGCAACCAGGGTGCTCTTTGGAAGCAAGGATGGCTAGACTGCATCTAATGTATTTTAGACAGGTAATCAGGAGGGACCTATCCCTAGGGAAGGACATCATGTTTGGGAGAGTGGTGGGTCAACAAAGAAAAGGAAGAAAGTCAACTAGATGGATTGGCACAGTGGCTGCAACAATGGTCTTAAACATAAAAAAGATCACATGCCTGCCACAGAGTTGGGGAGTGTTTTGTTCTGTTGTACATAAGATCACTGTGAGTTGGCCCTGACTCCATGGCACCTAACAGCAACAACAGCTCTAATATTTAAAGTTTTCACGTAGGGACTGCACATGGGTTTCCTCTGACTCTCTGCACTGACCCCAGGCCATGCTCCTTATCTTGATTACTGAAGCTTTCTCAACAGTCTCAGAGGCTGGTGTGGGGAGCCCTTCCACATCGTCTTCTACAAAACCATCTTGCCATTTCTCTTCATAATTAGAATTGTTGTTAGATGCCGTCAAGTCAGTATCAGACTCATAGCGACCCTCATAGGGTTTTCAATGGCTGACTGTTTCGGGATTGCCTTGGGAGTGGATTGCCAGGTCCTTCTCCAATAATATTAGAATAGGTCTATCAATTCCCCAAAATAGCAAACTAGAATTTTACTAGGAATTATTTTGGATAGATTTTTCCATCTTTAAGATATTGAATTTTTCCCGATATGGATATGGTCTATTTTGTTTTATTTTTATAGCATCCAATACATTTTATTATTTTCATCATCATGGTAAGTTTTTCTTTCTCTCACAGTTGTATCCCTTTTTAATTTTTAAATTTTCCCTAAATACAGGAAAATTTGCTAAAAAAAAAATCAGTACAGTGAATGCTTACCATCTCCACATAAGTTCACAAGCCGTTAATATTTTGCCACATGTTCATTTTTATAAGGAAATGACTTACAGAAGTCATGGTACCTCACTCCCAAATGATTTGCATATATTTCCAATGAGAAAGCATTATTCTATTATCATATTATCATATCCAAGACATGGGACTTGATTAAATATTACCTGATATGTCATTCACATTTGCATTTCTTTGTTGTCCAAACTATGTCCCCAATAGCTTTTCCCCCTACCCTGGATCCAATCAAGTATTATTCATTGAGCTTTGGTAGATATAGCAATGGACCCATTTTGAGCTCCAAACTTCTTGTGACTTTTTTGTTCTTTTATTATGCATGGCATTATCATTTTTCAGGCAACTTGGTTGAAGCTATTTGTATTGCTCAATGTTCCACAATCTATGATTATGTCCTTATAATTAAAGTTTGTTTATAAGACACAGGTCATGTTGAGCCCATCCTCCTGTCTCATATCAAGATGTCAGATTCTCCCATGATTGGTGGTGTTAGGTTTAATCCCTTGCTTATGGTGGTGTTGGCCACATTTCTCCCCTTTGCCCAGGCTTTGTCTTCTTTTTAGTTAAGAATTCATCTTGGGAAGATACTTTGAAGCCTTATAACCATCTACCCTTCCATTCAGTCATTTCATTTCCATGGATGAGCCTTGAGCGAATCGATTGCATTAGTCATTGGAAATGGTATTTTCTAATTTAAAAATTCTCTTTGCATTGATTAGCTGGTCATCCTCTGTCCAGACAGCTGTCACCCTCATCCCCACCCTCTTCTCACCTTTGCTTTCTTATCACTATAGACATGTGAGCCTCTCTCTCTCTTTCCCCCAATCCTTATAATCCATTTACATCTTTACTTCTGTTGGTCTTCAACCTGACCCAAGTTTGGACAATTTTAAATTCAAGTTTCCTCTTGTGTCCCTCTATTCCTTGCTAATCACTGTTGAGGATTTCTTTGATTCCTGACAAAAACATATTCCAGACTCTCCTTGTATTTTCCCTACCTGCCCCATCCTCATCAAACCTGGAATTAGCAGAACACTGGATCATTTTAGTGATAAAACATATTTAGTCAATAAGGCTTTTTACTTTTTTGTGCTATTGACTTCACCATAGTTTCTTGCTGTTGTAGTGGCTCTCTGAACATTGCTTTCTTTATTACTTATTGCTGGGGTATAGGAAAGAATTATTTTAACACATTAACCCTCTATCTAGTTAACAGCCAAACTCTGTTCATTCTAATGATATGTCTGTTAAGTTTCTTGAGTTTTTATGTATACAATCATATTATCTACACTAAAGTCAGTTTTTATTTCTTTTCCAATTCTTATAACTTCATGTCTTGTACCTTTCATTTTTATTGCATTAGTCACCAGGATTCTCTTGTCCCCTGCAGTAAAAGAATGTTTCTACTGGTTAACCATTAAAAGTAATGCTAGCTATATAATTTGACAGCTATCTCTTTCTAGTTAAATGCTTTTCTGTGTGTTTTGTTTTGCTTTATTTTGCTTATGGTGCTGGGGATCAAACTCAGGGCCTCGGATATGCTAAGCAAGCACTCTACTACAGAGCTGCATCCCTGGTCCAAATGCTTTTTTAAAATTCTTATTTTGAAGAGATATTTTTATTTAGTTTTCATGGAAACTTTACTTTTTATTTGTTGAAACTATGTTTCGTTTAATTTTAATCTGTTACTATAGCAAAATATACAAATCTGTGTCTTAACTTGAAAAAATTTTTACAGGGACATATGATGGGGTAATTTGGAGAGTATATATCTTTTACCCATATCAAAACTAGAAAACAGTGCAAAATACCACCATAGGCACAGGAGAGCTATAAACTCTAGAGAATAGGAGCCCTAGATCACTTTGAATTTCTACCCTGAGATCCTTCTTAGTTTAATACAAGGAGGAGGGTGCTAAGCCAAGACCAATTGTCATGCTGAGTTGAAGAAAAAGCAACCAGAGTCTCATGAGGCTGAGTCAGCTGAAAACTGTGAAGTATAGAACCAGAGGCAATGGAGATGCCTGGAGAAAGAGTCCAAAAATATGCATGGGAGGTGCTTGCACTTGGTATTCATAATAATTAGATAGAATAGATAGATAGATAGATAGATAGATAGATAGACAGATAGATAGATAGATAGATGTTGTTAGGTGCTGTCAAGTCAGGTCTGATTCATAGTAACCCTATATACAGCAGGACCAAACACTACCCAACACTGAGCCATTCACAGATAGACAAATTCCACTATGCCAAAGACTGACCGAGGAATTATGAGCTGAGCTATGTCCAGAATTCCTACATGCCTAGGAAGTTTTAGAGTTCCAAGGATATAGACTGGAGAGTCCTCACTGAACATGGAGTATTCAAGAAAATTCCAGAAGGATCACACCTTGGTGCAAAGATAAGCTAGAGTGGACTTTAAAACCACTCTAATAAAGTTTAACAACAAGTCTCATAAGACTCAACCTGATCCTTAAGTATGGTATATTCTCAGGTCTAATCCACACCCTTTCAACAGTTTTAGAAGCTACGAAATTAGATGAAGATTAGAATTGCATGTGGATTAGATTTGTGGTTCCCTCGAGAGCTCTCTTATGTAAATCCAATCTGCATGTGATCCTAGTCTGCATCTGATTTTGTAGCCCTCTAAAACTTGAAAGTGCGAGGATTAGATTCAAGAATGTAGGGTACTTAACTTACTGCAAGAAAAAGGTCCAACATTACTTGAAAGAACAAAATCTAGCATACAACACAAAATTTACAATGCCCAACTTTAAATTAAAAATTGCTAGACATGTGAAGAAGCAGAAAAATGTGAGGCATAGGCAGGAAAGAAATAAGAAAATAGAAAAACACCTAATTAGCAACACAAAATTTACAAAACTTGTTATAAAAAGATGCATTATGCACAAAGTGAGGAAAGAAAAGGAATACTATAAAACTTCTAGAGATGAAGGTGGACCCTAGTCCCCAGCAGATTCTGGTCT
>VMDO01041361.1:0-11259 GCA_007922755.1 Pedetes capensis
TTGTTGTTGTTGTTTTGATGAGTTGTCTCTAGGTAAAAGTAGGATATTGAAATCTCTCAAAATTATTGTTTCTGGCATGATGTGTTCCTTTACTGTCAATAAAATTTGTTTCATGAAGCTAGTTGCACCTGTACTTGGTGAGTAAATGTTGAGTATCATTATGGGCTCCTGGTTGACTGTTCCTTTTACTAAAATGTAGTGTTCTTCTTTGACTCTTCTGACTAGTTTGGGGTTGAAGTCTAGGTTGTTAGAAATTAGTATTACTACTCCTGCATTTTTTGGTCTCACTTGCTTGGTATATTGTTTTCCAGCCTTTAATTTTCAGCCTTATGTGGTCTTTGTGAATAAGATGAGTCTCTTGAATACCACATATTGAGGGTTGTTTTCTAATGCAATTTGCCAGTTTATGTCTCTTGAGTAGTGAGTTAAGGCCATTTACATTGAGAGTAATTGTTTAAAGCAATATATTATTCTGCGTCAATTTGTTATTTGCTTCTATTATTTTTGATTCATCTTTAGCCTACTGTTTTCTTAATTTCTCCTCATGTTTATTATTCATTTCTTTGATCTTGTATTTTGTATTGTCTTACCTTTCCTATATGTGGTGTTTCATTGAAGATCCTCTGCAGTTCTAGGTTAGTGGCTGCAAATTGTTTAAACAAGTCCATATCATGGAATGTCTTGAACTCACTGTCAATTTTAAAAGATAGCTTTGCTGGTTATTATAATCTTGGTTGGCAGGGTTTTTTTTTCCTTCAAGGCTTAAATGATGTCTGACCAACTTTCCTTGCCTTTAGGATTGTTGTTGAGAAATCAGCTGTTATTCTGATGGGTTTGCCTTTGAAAGTGAATTGGCATTTCTCCCTTATAGTTTTTAGAATAGCTTCTTTGCTCTCTAAATTTAGCATTCCAATTATCAAGTGTCATGGACAAGATCTGTTTTGTGCTACTCTTTTTGTAGTTCTGGATACTTCAGTTGTATGTGTGTCTAACTGTTATCTTAGTTTTGGGAAGTTTTCATCTAAAATCTGTTGGAACGAATTTCCTATTCCTCTTATGTTGTTTTTAGTTCCTTCTTGGATTCCCTGAATTTATAAATTGTGCCTCTTCATTTTATCAAATACCTCTTGAAAATCTTGGTCAAATTGCTTCATCTGTTTTTCTTTCTTAGCATCTGAGAAAATAAACTGGTCACATTTTTCCTCAAAATTAGATATTCTATTTTTGGCTTCACCTACTCTGGATACTGTAGACTCTATTGTGATATTAAGTTGATTTAATTAGTTCTGTATTTCTAGCTTTTCTAACTGATTCTTCTTCAGAGTCTGGATATCTTTGGTGAATTTTTCTTCTATATTGGATAATTTTCTGTCCAATATTTCAACTGCTCTCATCAAGGTATGTTGAGATCTTTCAGTATATTTATCAGAAGTCTTCTAAATTCTTTTTCTGGTATCTCTAAGATTTCAGTTACTTTGAGATTGTCCATTTAAGGGCTTCCATCTATTATGAGGCTTCACATCCATCCTGCCCTTTTATGTTTCTCATGTTTTTCTGTTGAGGTTTGCCCATTGTTTGGTTTGGGAATAAGGTCTGCCCAATGTAACGGTGTTAGAAGTCTAAATTCAATTTTGACTAATGAACTCACAGGTGCTTGTTACTAGTTAAAACACCAGGAATGCTCCGCGCCCCCCCTCAGAGATTGACAGAGAAAGGAAAAAAGAGAAAGAAAATGAAAGGAAAGAAAAGGAAGGTGAAAAATTTATATATACTATTAATGAAAATAAAAGCAAAAAAAATCAATCATATACACTAACTGTGCACATTACAAAAACAAATCCCTGAACCATTCAACTCCCTCAGAGAAAAGAAGAAAAAGGAAAAAAGAAAAAAAACAGAAAGAAAAAAGAAAAAAAGAAAAAATATATACATATCTATGTATGTAGCATTAATAAAAATGAGAATAAATAATCAATCAATCATACAGCACAGTACACATCCCCAAAACAGAACCTCAAAGCCATTCAGTTCTCTCAGAGAAGAAAAGAAGAAACAAAACAAAACATACAAAGAAGCTAAAAACAGACAAAAAGAAAAAAGAAAAAGAAAAAAGGAAACAACAACAACAAACAAAAAACCAGCTTACCCAAGTTGATTAGTTGATTCAGGTTATTTAAGTGTCACTCAGGTCCTTAAGACATCCATCTTATATTTGGATGTTGTCAAACAGCCGTCCAACCCCACCCTTTCTGAACCCTCTGATTCCCAAGCTGTCTGGCTCCCTACCATCAATTCTCTAAGTATAGCACCTCTGGTGGCCACTCCTTCTTCAGCCTTCCGGGGGTGTATGTATTTCTGTGTTGGGGTGCGTTGGGCCAGATCCCTGGTCTTGCTCCTTACTGCACCTCTTGCCTAAAGTTTCCAGGTGGGCCGCTGCTGCTGTTAGCTATCTCTGTCTGGTCTACCGGTTACTGTGCTGAAATTAATATTGGGGCCTTTCCCCCTGTGTGTGAGGCTCCGTATCTCAATTGTACCGCATAGATTTTCCTCACACACTCACTGGAAGTCAGGAGGTCTGAGAGAAGGGTTTCTGCACAGCATTCCTCTGGTGAGGGTGATGCTTGTGCCACTATCTCTGGCTCAACCTGGCTTCAGGGCTCACTTGCTGGCCCTGCCCCATGGGGTGTGCCACCAGAGCTGCACTAGCAGGATGATGGCATGTCACCTCCAATTGTTCTGAGCCTGTGCTCCCCTGTGGAACTCACGCCATGCTGAAGTCTCTCCACAGACTGTGCAGCCCAGTCCGTGTATGCAGATGATAGTGGGTCAGCTCACATGTGCCACACTCACTGGCGCCTTCTGGCTTCAGGGCTCACTCACTGATCCCATGGTGCTGTAGGCAGGAGGATAGCATGTCACCCCCAGTCAATCTGAGGCCTGTGCTCCTGTGCAGAACTCACACCACACCAGACTCCTGTCACAGGCTGCACAGCCAGGACTTCTGTGATGGAAAGATGACAAATTGTGTTGTTGGCACCAGGTTCATGGTATTTACCAACACTTCTGCCTCAGTTCTTAATGGACTCTTATTAAGTGATTTTGGGGTGGGAATAGACATCCTCTCCTATTTCTTTTCTTTCTTTTTTTTTTTTTCCCCATTTTCTGGATGTTGTTGTTGTTGTTGTTATGGGCCATCAAGTTGGTGTCTGGCTCGTAGTGACGCTACATACAACAGACTAAACACGATTGTCAGTGCTTCTCTGCTGGTCAAAGAGTTTTCAATGGCAGATTGATTTTTAGGAGTGGATTGCTGGGTCTTTCTCCCAAGCCTACAGCACTTGGTGTTCCCAGGCAGTCTCCCATCCAAGTACTAACCAGGTCCCGCCCTGCTTATCTTCCGAGATCTGATGAGATCAGAAGTCACAGTGGTATGGCTGCAGGCATTTTCTGGATAGTTGCTCTATTTTAACTGCTAGAATTTCTGTTCAATTTCTTATTTCAGCTATCATAATTCTAAGATTTTTTTCTGATTATTCCTATTTTCCCCCATAAACATAGTCTTCTGTTTTGGCTGTATGGATGCTTATCTTTCATATTTCACAGGGTATTATTTATAGGAGTGTTTCTTTTTCTCTGATACCTTTGTGTTCTCCTTTGGACTGTTTCTATTGTGTTTGGTTTCTCACCTTTTAGAGTGAGGCACTAAAAAACTAATAGAAAGCTCCCACTTATTCCCACCTAGTTGACAACAATCATGATGTTGGTTTCTTTGTTCTATTTTTCCCCTGAATGTTATTTTTAGCATTTTCCATTGTTTAATATGCTCCATTAAACTAATGAATATATTTGCTTATATTTCCCCAACTTTTTGTTGGACTTTAAGGGTTTTTTTATTTTTTCTCTTATAGATAAGTTCACTTTTAATGTCTTTCTAGACATAGCTTTACTTCCATATAAATCATTTTCTTGGAATAAATTCTGGGAGTGAAATTATCATGAGCGAAACTTGAAGGCATTTTCAACACTCTTTCCTGGTGTTGAAAATTTCTTTCTAAAGAATATGAGTCCAGTG
Organism: Pedetes capensis; assembly: GCA_007922755.1. NCBI lineage: Eukaryota > Metazoa > Chordata > Mammalia > Rodentia > Pedetidae > Pedetes > Pedetes capensis. The sequence continues at coordinate 4,073 of VMDO01041361.1, forward strand.
TCAGCAGCAACAGATGAATCCACACCTCCTAGCACTTGACTTTGGAGTTTTGTTTGTTTGCTGTTACAAAGGTATGAAAGGGCACCTCAATCACATCATTGTTTAAATTTGTTTGTCTGCGATTTCTAGGAGGTCAAATTTCTTTCACATGGTACAGGGAAAATTAAGATAGGAGAAGCATTAAGAAGCCTGGTAGGTATATAAAAGATCCTTAAAAACCTTTTAGATACAAGCAAAAGCCAATATTTTGTGTTAGCTGTAGTTCTTAACCTGTGGTCCACGGGCTGAATTGGGTTGTCTCCCTGAAATTATATGCAAAATTTTGTGTCTAATGGAAGGAGAGAGTCCTTAGCTTTCATCACAATCTCACAAGTATTGAACCTAAAAAGGCTCAGTTATATAATGGATGATGTTTGCCCCAAGTAGGGAAGAAGTGATGTAGGAAAACTCTGGAGGAGACTTCCTTATTCACTAGCTGTGTGATCTGAGGCAAGTCATTAACTTCTCTGTGCTGCAGTTTTCCTGCCTGCCAAGTGGGGATGAAAATGATAGCAGCTATTTTATAGGGGAGGGGGGCTAGGATTTAGCTCAGTGGGTAGAGCGCTGCGCTGCAGTCTCTGAGGTCCTGAGTTCAATTCCCAGCACCGCAAAAATGGGAGAAGGACCTGGCAATCCACTCACAAGGCAATCCTGAAACACTCAGCCATTGAAAACCCTATGAGGGTTGCTGTGAGTCGGATACCGACTCTACGGCACCTAACAACAACAACAACATTTAATAGGGTGGTTGTAGTAACTAAATGAGTTGACACAGGTCAAGCACTTTAATGGTGCATGACAAACAGCAAGTGATTAAAAAAAAGAAAAGAAAAAGAAATGAAAAAAGAAAAGAAGCAAGAAAGAGAGAGGATGACTAATAGAGACTTCAGGTAGTACTAAGTTCTCTATCACTTGAGGTGTCCATGAAGGGATGATAATAGTCAAAGTGGCTCTTGAGTGGCTCTCTGAGTTGGGAGGGGGTTGAATTTGGCAAACTATGCTTCCTTCTCAGCAGGTGGTACATGGCGAGCCTAGCAGTCCTCGCTAAGCCAGGGGGCCGCCAGCAGGAGCAGCAGCTGCTCTCACTGAAATGGAAATGTGCTGCCCAAACAGGCTGCTTCCAGAGCATGTTCCTGGCACAGTCTCCTGAGCGTGCAGAAGAACAGGTTGAAAAAACCAAGTGTATTTTCCTTGCCATCACGTGCAGAGAGAGCAGGAGAGGGGGCAACCATCCTTAGTGCCCATCAAGGTCACGTGTGTGTACGCATGCAACTGGCTGCCTGTTGCCTCTTGCTGTGCTGAAGAACAGATGTTTACTGAGCATATACCATGCCTGGGGGCCCTGTGCATTGGTGGTAGGTGAGGTTAGAAAGATGAATGAGGTCCGGTACTAATAGTCCCCCCTTGTTCTGGTTTTCATTTTACTTATTGTGCTTTTAGGCTATTCAGGAAGGGACAGAAAAACCTAACTGAGTGGCTGAGGGGAAAAAGATGGCTTTGGGATAGTTCAGAGAGAAGTTGGAAATTCCTACGTTTGTGTGTGTGTGTGTGTGTGTGTGTGTGTGTGTGTGTGTGTGTGTGTATGTATGTATGTGTATGTGCGCATGTGTGTGTGTTATGTATACACATGTGGTTATGAACATTCAAACCTAAGATTCCCTAACTCTGGATTAAGTAAAATCTGAGTGCATCAGTTTTCTTCTGACTGGTGCCCCCAGAAGCAGACCCTGAGATAAAGGTTTGAATGTAACTTCTTTATTTGGGAGAAAGAACCCTAGGTAGGGAGTGTTGAGGGACACAACCATACTGGGGGCAAATAGAGCGTAATCATGCTGGCGACCTGCTGAGGTCTTTCCTCAAAGTCACCCCCTGTTATGGTTTGAATATGAACTGTCCCCTACAGGCTTATTATTGAACACTTGGTCCCCAGCTGTGGCACTATTTGGGGAGGTTTTCTGGAAACTTCATAGGCAGGGCCTAGCTGGAGGAGGTAGGTTACTAAGGCCATGACTTTGAAGGTTATACCTGATCCCCAGTTCCTTCTTTGCCCTCTGCCTCCTGTCTGCCCTGAGGTGAGCAGCCTCATCCTCCACATGCTCTTGCCAGCCACCATGCTCGGCCTCACCATCAGCCCAGAGTCAACAGACCCAAGGACTGCAGACTGGAATCTCTGAAACCATGAACTAAAATCAATCCTTTCTCCTTTAAGTTGTTCTCTCACGTATTTCAGTCACAGACATGCAAAGCTGACTAATACATACACCAACACATGCCCCTCACATGCCAATTCCCGTCAGTCTTATTGAAGACCATCCCTTGGTGTCATAATTCCCCTGCCCTCCAGCAAGCTACCTGACAGAAACAGTGGCTTCTGCCTCAGAGAGGCCCAGGAACACAGAACCACAGGTGTTGGTGGCTGGACATGAGGGAGTGATAAGTGGTAAGGGAGAAGAGCCTAGCATTTGCCACAGTGCTTTTCAGTAGGACCAGAAATCCCCTTGGTGTAAGCAAGGCTGGGCATGTGTTAGGAGGCAAAGCAGTTCCCAGTGAGATCGTCCTCCAGCCTGAGGTTTCTCAGATGCCAGCTATTAGTCAGTTTTTGTCACTGCCACAACTACCTGAGGAAAACATTTTAAAAGGAGGAAAGGTTTACTTTGGCTCATCCTTTCAGAGGTTCAGTCCGTAGATAGCAGGCTCTGCTATTTCTGGGTGGTGGCAAGGCAGAACGTCATGGTGGAGGGGCTGGTGGGGCAGAGCTGCTTGCCTCATGGCAGCCCGGAAGCAGAGAGAAGGATGCCTGAGCCAGTGGGCTTCTCCTGCTTCCCCTTTTGCTCCATTAGAGCCCCCAGCCTATTGGATGGTGCTGCCCACATTCAGGGTGGGTCTTCCTTCCCTAGATAATCATCTTAGAAAACACAGTCATAGATACACCCAGAGGTGTGCTTTACTAACCTCCTGGGTGGTTCTCAATCCAATAAAGTTAATAACCATTGTGCATACCTGTAATTTCAGTGTGAGGCAGGAAGAGCCCAGGCTCAAGGCCAAAGGCAGTCTGAGCAACATAGGGAGACCCTGTCTTAAAATAAAAAAGGGGCTTGGGATGCAAGTCAGTGGTAGAGCACTTGTCTAGCGTGTGTAACGCACTGGGTTAAACCCCCTGTAGTAGAGAAAAAAAAAAAAGATTGACCATCGTACCAGCCAAGGGCCCACTCAGCCATCTCAGGCCTGTTGGGTTGACTCTTCGTTGCATACCTAACAGATGTTTTCTGTATCTATAAAATAATTTCAGGTTTTAGAGCCAGTGATGCTGGTTTTAATTGTGCCTCAACCATTTATAGGCAGGTTTCTCCACCCCAGGCCTTGGCTTCTGTTTCCTGGCCCTCCCTGGAGCCCCACTCTCTCTGGAAAATGGGGACAACCCTTTCCTCTTTCCCTGTCAAGGGTGGCAGGGAGGGGTGGGAATAGCTCCCATCTCTTGCTTAGCGGGGACCTGGCAAAAGAGGGAACAAAGGAAGGGGGGTGCTGTCCACCTCTGGTTTCTTAAAACCTGCCCCAAGCTTCATAAATAGCCCTTTTATTTGACTCTCCTCACTTACCTTTTTTTTTTTTTTTTTTTTTTTTTTTTTTTTGGAGGGGGACTTAGGGAGGTTTTATTTTTTATTTTATCAAAATTCTTCTTGGTTAGTGTACAACCTAACAAGTTTCATTATAACATTTCCATATACGCCTGTCATTGCTCATTGCTCATGTTCTCCCGCATTACCTTGTCATGAGCCTCCCATATGATCCCCTTCCTCCCCACCAATGATCCCCCTTCTGCTTTGATGTCATTTTGGGGGGGCAGACTTTGCTTTTGACAGCAAAACATACACTCCTCTTCTTATCCTCCATTATTCTTTCTTATTGCTCTCCTGCTCTTTAGTCCCTTTTCTCCCCCTACATAGTCCTGCTTCTTCTTTTATGACCTATATAATAAAATATTGAAATCTAGCAACCACATATGAGAGAAGATATGAGGAGTTTGTCTTTCTAGGTCTGGCTTATTCCACTTAAAATGATGATCTCTAGTTCCACCCATTTTCTAGAAAATGCCCTAATTTTCCCCTTCTTTATGGCTGAGTAAAACTCCATCATGTGTATACACTACATTTTTCTTATCCATTCATCTGTTGATGGATGGTTGATTCCATATCTTGGCTATTGTGAATAGTGCCACAATGAATGTGAATAAACATGTATCTTTGATATACTGACTTATATTCCTTCAGATATATACCCAGTAATAGTATTTGTTGTTATTTTTAGGTGCCATTGAGTTGGGTCCTACTCATAGCAACTCTCATAGGGTTCTCAATGGCTGATTGTTCAGGATTGTTTCAGGAGTTGACTGCCATGTCTTTCTCCCAGTAGTGGTGTACCTGGGCCATATTGCATTTCTATTTCTAATTTTTAAAAGAACGTCTATACTGATTTCCATAGTGGCTGCACAGACCTTCCCACTAGCAGTGGGAGCACCAACATTCCCACTAGCAGTGTGCAAGTGTTCCTTTTTCTCTTCATTCTCAAGTATTTTTTGTTGTTATTGATGCCAGCTATCCTGATTAGGGTGAGATGGTATCACAATGTAGTTTTGATTTGCATTTCCCTGATAGCTAAGGATGTTGAACATCTTTTCATATGTTTATTGGTCATTTGTATTTCTTCTTTTGAGAACTGTCTGTTCATTTGACTTGTCAATTTTTTGATTGGGTAAGTAGTGTTTCATCTGTTGTCCATAGGGTTGCTATGAGTGGGACACTGACTTGACAGCACCTAACAACAAGAAGATTTTTGGTGTTTAATTTTTTAAGCTCTGTATGTTAGCTGCCTTCAAGTCCAGTCCCAACTCATGGTGAGCCTATGGACAACAGAAGGAAACACTACCTGACATTTTGTCATGCCCAATACTATTGTCTGGGCTTCTCTGCTATTCATAGAATTTTCAATGGCTGATTGTTTCAGGAGTCAGCCATTGCAAGCCTATAGCACCCAAGCCTACAGCACGTGGTATTCCTAGTCAGTCTTCCATCCAAGTACTAACCAGGCCTGACCCTGCTTAGCTTCTAAGATCTGATGAGATCTAATGGCAGGGTGGCATGGCTATGGATAAGCTCTTTATATAGTCTAGATATTAGTCCCTTGTTTAATGTATAGCTGGCAGAGATTTTCTCCCATTCTGTAGGATGTCTCCTTTGCAAAAGCTTTTTAATTTCATGCAATCCCAATTGTCAATTCTTGCTATTGTTTCCCTGTGCTATCAGGGTCCTTTCCAGAAAGTCCTTGCCTATGCTTATGGTCTTTGTGGTACTGGGGGTTGAACACAGGGCCTCGCGCCTGCATGCTCATCAAGTGCTGGACCACTGAGCTGCACCCTCAGCCCATTTTTTTACTTTTTGAGACAGGGTCTCGCTAAGTTACGCAGACTGCCTTTGGTCTCGAACTTGCAGTCCTCCTACCTCCACCTCCTGAGCTGCTGGGATTATAGGCGTGCGCCACCATGCCCGGCTCAGCCTATGACTATGTCTTGAAGTGTTTTCCTGATGTTTTCCTCTAGCAGTTTTAAAATTTCAGGTCTTATGTTAAGGTCTTCAATCCATTTTGAACTGATTTTTGTACAAGGTGAGAGAGAGGGATCTAGTTTCAGTCTTCTACATGAGGATGTCCAGTTCTCCAAGCACCATTTGTTGAAGAGACTTTATTTCCTCCAACTTATATTTTTGGTACCTTTGTTGAACATCAGATGGTTATAGCTCCATAGATTTATTTTTGGATATCTATTCTAGTCCATTGCTCTACATGTCTGTTTTTATGCCAGTACCTTGCTGTTTTTGTTACTATGGCTCTGTCATATAATTTGAAATCAGGTGTTGTTATACCTGCATTGCTCTTTCTGCTCAGTATTGCTTTAATGATTCAGGGTCTTTTGTGCTTCCATATGAACTTTAAGATTTTTTTTTCTACTTGTGTGAAAAATGTTATTGGAATTTTGGATATTGCATTGGGTCTGTAGACTGCTTTTTGTAATATAGTTATTTTCACATTATTCTTCTGTTCCATGAGCATGGGGTATCTTTGCATTGTCTAGTGTCTTCTTCAGTTTCTTTCTTTAGTATTTTAAAGTTTTCATTGTGGAGGTCTCTCACTTCCTTGGTTGAGTTTATTCTTAGGTATTTAATTCTTTTTGAAGCTATTGTGAATAGGATTTTTTTCCTGATTTCTTTTCCAGACTTTTCATTAGTGGTATATGGAGAAGCTACTAGTTGTTGCATGTTGATTTTGTATGCTGCTACTTTGCTGAAAGTGTTTATCAGCTCTAAGAGTTTTGTAGTGGGACCTTTAGAGTCTTTTAAGTATAGGATCATCTGCAAATGGGTATAATTTAATCCTTTATTTCCTATTTGGATCACTTTTATTTCCCTTGCCTTATTACTGTGGTTAAGTGTTCAATAACTATATTGAATAGCAGTAGAGAGAATGGATATCCTTGTCTCATTACTGATTTTAGTGAAAATGCTTTCAGTTTTCCCCCACTGAGTGTGATGTTAGTTGTTGGTTTTTCACATATTGTCTTTGTTAAGTTTCTTCTATTCCTAGTTTCTTCAGGGCTTTTATTATGTTGGAATATTGAGCTTTTCCAAAGGTCTTTTCTGTATCTATTGAAATGATTATGTGGTTTCTGTCTATGAATCTATTTTTATGCTGTATTACATTTATTGACTTGTGTATGTTGAACCACCCATGAATCAGTAGAATGAAACCAACTTGACCATAGTGTATGATGTTTTTAATATCTTGTTGAAGTCAATTTGGAAATATTTTACTAAGGATTTTTGCATCTATGTTCATCAAGAAAATCGGTCTGTAGTTTTCTTTATTTTCGTCATGTCCTTATCTGGTTTTGGTATCAGGGTAATACTGGGACTATAGAATGAATTTGGTAATATTCTTTCCATTTCTATTTTATGGAATAGTTTGAGGAGCATTGGTGTTAATTCCTTAAAGATCTTGTAGAATTTAGGAGTGAATCTATCTGGTCCTGGGCTTCTCTTTGTTGGAAGACTCCTTTAATCTCATTGCTCATTATAGGTCTAAGTTGTTTATATTCTTTT
>VMDO01041362.1:0-11268 GCA_007922755.1 Pedetes capensis
TATAGGCCAAGAAACAACCAAACCAAATGACCATGAACAGAAACCTCTGAAACTGTGAACCAAAATAAATCTTTACTCCTTTGTTGTTGTTGTGTGATTTATGTTAGGTATTTCTCACAGCTACAGAAAGCTAGCAGATAAAACTTTAGGAGACAAATCATATCCAAACCATAAATAGTAACCATCGTACCTTTGTCAAAAACTAAGAAAGTAACACAGCCACAACATTATTAATTAAAGGACAGACTTCATTTGGATATTACCAATTCCTCCACTTTTCCTCCTCCATAGCCAATCCAAGATACCACACTGTGTTTACTTCAGTTGCCTCCAATCACTGTCAGTTCCTCCATTTGTTTATCAAGATCTGGACACTTTGGAATAGCACTGGCCAGGTAGTTTGCAGACTGCCCTCTGCTCTTTTGATTTGTTTGCCATGGAAGCCAAAGTGATAGGAATCCAAAAAAATGGAACCTAGGATGTCCAGTTAGATAGAAGGAATAACTTCTAGTGTTCCACAGCACACAGTAGCGTGACTATAGTTTATGATGTTTTTTGAGACAGGGTCTCAGGCTAGCCTCAACCTTGATTCAGTACTCCTTCCCCAGCCTCCCTAGTGCTGAGATTAGAGGCATGTGCCACCACACCCACCTTGGGTAACGATAGTTTATAATAAATTATTATATATTTCAAAATAACTGGAAAAAAGAAGTTCAGAGTTTCCCACCACAAAGAGATAATAAATGTATGCCAATTACCCTTATTGGATCATTACATATTGAACACATGTATTGAATTTTCACATTTACCTCATAAATATGTACAATAATTACATGACAATTAAAAATTTAATAAATTTGTAGGAGTAAATTAATTCTCAGGAGGGTAAATTGTCATAAAGTGAGACCACCCCACATTCTTGGCCACTTCTGCAAACACCTGTTTCCTTTTCCACTTTTTTTCTCTACCAGGTTGTGACACAGCCAAGAAGGCCCTCACCAGGACACCAGTGCCATGATTTCTAGACCATCCAGCTGCCAGAATCATGAACCAAATCAACCTACTTATTTATAAAGTATCCAGCCTCAGGTATTTTGTTATAGAAATACAAAATAGCCTAAGACAGTTTTATGTGATGTTAACATTAAGAGAAGCTGGGTGGAAGGTATGTGGGAACAATGTACTATCTTTGCAACTTTTCTGCAAATGTAAAATTAAGCCAAAATGAAGACGATGACGATGACGACGATGACGATGATGACAATGACAAAGAAGGAGAAGAAGAAGGAGGAGGAGGAGGAGGAGGAAGAAGAAGAAGAGGAGGAGGACGAGGAGGAGGAGGAGGAGGAGGAGGGGGTTGTTGTTTTAAGGCTATGGAATTTTTTTTTTTTTTTTGAGGTACTGGGGTCTAAACCCAGGGCCTTGCACATACTTTGCAAGTGCTGTACCACCAAGCTGCATCTGAATACATTTTTCTATGTTTTATCTTAAGACAGGGTATTGCTAAAATATGTAAGCTGCTCTGGCCTCAAACTCAGGATCCTCCTGCCTCTGCTTTCCAAGTCATTGGGATTACAGACATGCACCACTGTGCCTGGCTCTATTTTTTAAGTTATAGGATATTGTGGTTTATTCCTTAGAACAGCAGGCCTCAACCTTTTTTGTACCAGGGAACAGTTTCATAAAAGGCAATTTTTCCACTAGTGGGGGTGGTGGTGAGAGAGGTAAATACAGATAAAGTTTCACTCACTTACCTGCTACTGCTCACTTCCTACTGTGTACCCTGGTTCCCAAGGCCGCAGACAGTACCAGTCTGTGCAGCAGAGGCTGGGGACCCCCACCTTGAAAGGTGTCACCTTAGCTGCTTAGAGTGTTTTTGAGAGTTCATTATTTTGTTCAATCAGTGTTTAAATTCTTCCTATCTGTCAGGCACTCCAGGCACTGTTTAGGTGCTAGGGCTATTTCCTTTACAAAACAAAGAGCTTGTTCTCACAGAGCTGATACTCTAGTGAGGGAAGGTAAAGGAAAGAAAAGGAAGAAGGGAAGGAAAGGACAGAGGGAGAGAAGGAATGAGAAGGAATGAAAAGGAAGAAAGGACAAAAGAAACATAGATTATAAATGTTAGAAAGAAAAAACCAAAGGTGCCTGAAGGCCTTTGTAATAAGATGATATTTGAACAGAGACACAAAGAAGGTAAGAGAGGTATGTGTACAATAAGCCCTTCTGAGACAGAAACAACTTTTGCAAAGGCTCTAAGGTGAAACAAAGAACAGAGGAATGCACAAGGCAGAAAGAGAAGAGGAAATAGAGTCAGAGAAATACCTCAGATTCAGGTGTGCCAGGCCTCCTTAGCCATGATAAGACTTTGCATTTTAAATATGATGGCAAGTTGGGGGTGGAGCCCTTTAAGCAGGAGATAACACAATTATTGCCTGCAGCTGTAGCCCTGTGGCATCCGATCCTGTCAGATCTCGGAAGCTAAGCAGGATCGGGCCTGGTTAGTACCTCTAGCTGCTATGCTGCCTGCTTAAAATATCCTGTAGAGGAGAGGAGAGCAAGCATTCTGGCTAATGTGGGAATTCAGCATGGCAAAAAAGGGTAGTGTTTTATCTTGGATTATCGTGATAGAGGTGAAAGAAATGAAAAATGGTTGAGTTCAGGGTTAAATTTAAATGATGAAACTTGCTGATGGAATGGATGAAGATGGAGAGAAAGAGGAGTTGGGGATGATTCCAACCTTAAAAATGTGGGGACATGAGAGTACCATTAACTAAGGTGGAAAAGAATGAGTTGGAGCAGGTCTACTGGAGAGCAACATTCTGTCAGAGCCCTAGTTAGGTCTGACGTGTCTGTTGGGAAATTCTATATTTATTTTAAAGCTTTGGGAGAGGTCAGATTTAGAGATATAAAATAGGTGGAATTTAAAGCTACGGAACTGAGAGAACTTCCTGTGGCTGTGACTCTGTCTACAGACAGCACAATAGGATGGAAAGGCATGAGAGAATTTTCTAGTCATTTAATATTTGTTAAATTACACACATGCACACACAGATATCCTGATACAAGCCATGGGCCTCTGCCTCCCGCTGAAAATCACTCTTGTAGTCTTTCTTAAGGGGCACTGAGCTAGGGAATCAGGAACTGATTTTTTTTTTAATTTTACATTGCATAACTAGAGGTTTGTGCCTTTTGACCAGCATCTCCTTATTCCCCCCACCCCATAGTCTATTAATCACCATCTAATTCTCTGCTTCTATGACTTTGATAATTTCAGATTCCATATATAAATAAGATCATACTGTATTTGGCTTATTTCACTTAGCATAGTGTCTACTACTTTTATCCATGCTATAACAAATGACAGAATCTATTTTTTAAAAGATGAATATTTCATTCATATATATATATATATATATATATATATATATATAGTTGTTGTTGTTGTTAGGTGTGTTAGGTGCCGTCAAGTCCTATCTGACTCATAGCGACCCTGATAGGGTTTTCAATGGCTGTTTGTTTGGGGATTGCCTTGGGAATATATATATATATGTGTGTATGTGTGTGTGTGTGTGTGTGTGTGTGTGTGTGTGTGTATCATTTTCTTTACCCATTCATCTGTTGATGGGTATTTAATTTGCTTCTGTGTCTTGGCTATTGTGAATAATGTTGCAATGATCATGTGAGCAGAGATAGGTTTTTAATATACTAATTTCATGGCCTTTTGGTATACATTCAGAAGATCAGAAGAGGGATTGCTGGGTCATATCTCCCCTATGTGTCTGTCAGCTTGTCATGCTGTAGGGGGTTCCATGTTGCTGTGATGCTGAAAGCTATGCCACCAGTATTTCAAGTACCAGCAGGGCCACCCATGGTGGACAGGTTTCAGCTGAGCTTCCAGACTAAGACAGACTAGGGAGAAGGAACTGGCAGCCCACTCCTGAAATAATTATCCATTGGAAACCCTATGAATACCAGAGAAATACTGTCAAATACAGTGCCAGAAAATGAGCCCCCAAGGCTGAAAGGCATTCAAGAGACTGGGGAAGAGTTGCCTCCTCAAAGTAGAGTTGACCTTCATAATGGGAATGGAGTAAAACTCCTGGGACCTCCATTTGATGATATGGCACAACTCAAAGTGAGAAGAAACACAGGGGCTTCAACAATGGGATCAAACATTTAAAAAGATTTAGTGTATGGCACAGTGTTAGGTAGAGTTTTTATTAGTGGGATTTAATTCAAGGGAACCAAACAATGGCAACAACATAGTTCTACTGTTAATTTTTTGAAGAATTTCCACACTGTCTTGCATAATGGATATACTAATCTATATTGCCACCAATAGTGTACAGGGACTCCCTTTTTTCCACATCTTTTCCAATGCTTATCCTTTGCTGTTTTGACAATAGCCATTCTAACCAGCATGAGATAGTATTTCATTGTGGTTTTAATTTGCATTTTCCTGATAACTAGTAATGTTGAGAATTCTTTCATACACTTGGTCATTTGTACACCTTCTTTTGAGAACTTTCCATTTAGATCCTTTGTCCATATGTAGCCCTTAACTGGTATTGTCAACTTAATTGACAGATATCAGCTCAGGGGGTCATATGAGACCCTAGAAAAAAATTCTTTATTATTTAAGATATTTTCAAGGTCTAATTATGTTGTTATATGAACTAAAATACTTTCCAAAAGTTACTAATATAACATTTATCCATGTAACAATAACTATCAAAAATAAGAAAGTTTTCTTAAGGTACTTAGAAAATTTAATTAGTTTCTCAAGTTTCAATAACTACAATAAAATAAAACTAACATAATGCAAAGTTGTCCTCTTGTTTTATAGTGTAGAAATCCTAAAAATTATAAAATCAACAATTTTCATGAAATCAATCATAGAATATGGAAAATTAAATGCAACTGTAATTGGTACCTGGCTATATGTGACCCCACCAATCACTTACCTGGCCTTAGGCAGCTGCTACAGTGCCATGCCTCTGACACTGCTCCTTCAGGATGAACTGAGATTCCACAGAATACATTTGCTTGACAATTAGGAATTTCAAGTATTAGCAAAATTCAATTTCTGGGGTCTTTTTTTTTTTTTTTGGACCCTACAATAGGAGTTAATGGTTAGATTATTTTCTTGCCTTTGAACTGAGTTCTTTATGTGTTTTGGATATTAGCCTCTTATCAGATATAAGGTTTGCAAATATTTTCTCTTATGGGGAGGACTGTCTCCTTGCTCCCTTGATTGCTTCCTTTACTGTGCAGAGCTTTTTAGTTTGATGCAATCTCATTTATCTATTTTTGCTTTTGTTGTCTGTGCTTTTGGAGGCATATCCAAAAGATCATTGCCTAGAGATTGATGCATTTTTAACCTTAATTCCAGTGAGATATGTTTCCATTAAGTTTGTTAAACTTACACATGAGCAGTCAGCATTTAAAATACCCTAACCAGAAATGATTATTCTAAGGATGGTTGCCCCAAGTAGATTTTTTTTCGCAAGAAAGAATAAGAAAGGTTTTTGAGTTCTTTTCAATTAGCACAGACTGCTTGCTTATTTCTATTTCTCTCCACTCTGACCTCATTTTCAAATGAAGTCTTTATTTTCTGTCTTTCTCTTCAGTTGACCTCAGCTCCACTATATACACTCAAACATCAGCCCTCCTCACCAGCCCTCTCCCTCACCTGCTCCGTTTGGGTGTTTTCTTTTGATCTTGATTCTCCTTGCACTGCTGACACTCTGATGCTCTTTATGTATAAGTAATATGACTCTCTTATAGAAAATTATGAAAACAGCAGCTACCAAAAGTAGAACCTTTACTACATCCTTTGGTCTGGATGATAACGCCTCTGAGGTGCCTTGCAGGTGTTAACCATTAGTACAGGTGTGTCAGTATGCACCCAAGCTCACCTTCTCAATTCTATGGGCAAAAGACTCTCAAAGACCTGAATCTGAACTAACAGATGTTATGGATTTTCCCAAGCCTAGGGTAGGACAATGAGTTTATGCACAAGTGAACTGCCAGTGTAATATTTCCAAACTACCTGCACATCTTGGGGGCTGGGATTTAGCTCAGTTGGTAGAGCACTGTGCTGCAGTCTCTGAGGTCCAGAGTTCAATTCCCAGCACCGCAAAAATGGGAGAAGGACCTGGCAATCCACTCCCAAGGCAATCCCGAAACAGCCATTGAAAACCCTATGAGGGTCGCTATGAGTCGGATACCGACTCGATGGCACCTAACAACAACAACAACCACCTGCACATCTTGAACTCCAATCATTTCACCAATGAAAAATTATATGTAATGTGCATTTCATGGTAATTAACACATCCTTCAACATTGATTGGAGATATAGGTGAAGCTGTATGTAGTAACCTCCTCCCACCCCCAACTCACATGTGTAGGCTTTAGATAGGAATCTCTGTAGGCTTGCAGACTACTCTTTAGAATAGGCATTCCTCTTAAGGTATTCCAAATATTAACTGTCTGATTATCTATCCATTAAATCACACACACACACACACACACACACACACACACACACACACACACTCACCCTCCCTTACATCTTGTTGACATGCAGGTTTAAATACAGCTTTCTCATCCCCAAAGAAGATCTGCTGAGTCAGAAACTTTGGCAACAGGAGCTCAAACTCAGTGCTGTAACAAGTTCTGCAAGTAATTTAGGTCATTCTGATAAACACTGGAGTTTACAGACTCCTGCTGGAGAGAATAAAGGAAGAAGGACCTACCCTGATCCCCACAAGCACTTACTCTGGAAAAGTATGGACAAGCCAAGGGAAGAACCATCCTTTGTTGTCCTCCCCTTCGGAGGTTGGCTCTGAACCAGATGCTGAGGGGAAGCTCAGAACTGCACATAGAAGAATCCACTCCTCACCTGGATCCCCCAGCCCCTTCACACACATGACCATAGAGGAAGTAGGCTTCCATCTCTTTTCTGTCTGCCTCAGCTCTGGTGCAGAGTGCATGTGGTTTTATTGGAAACATCACTTTCTTGGGGAGAAAAAGTATTCTCTGAAAACTGTGGAGGGGAGGAGAGTTTGAACACTTTAAACACACCTGCCTGCACATCACAGCTGTTTTGTCCCATCAGATGTGTCACAAACACATCTTTACCATAGCAACTCAATTCCCTGTGTTTACTGTACATCATACTTGTTGTTAGGTGCCATTGAGTCGGTATCCAACTCATAGCGACCCTACATACAACAGGTGAAACACTACTGTCAGTGCCTCTCTGCTGTTCATAGGGTTTTCAATGGTGGATTGATTTTTGGGAGGGGGTTGCCATGTCCTTCTCTCAAGCCTACAGCACCTGGTGTTCCCAGGTGGTCTCCCATCCAAGTACTAACCATGCCCAACTCTGCTTAGTTTCTGAAATCTGATGGGATCAGATGCCACAGGGCTACAGCTGCAGGCACATCATACTTTTCTTTTAAATGTTTATCTTGTTGTTCTGTTGGTGGTGGTGCCTTCGAGTTGGTGTCCAACTCATAGAGACCCTACCTACAACAGGCGAAACATTATTGTCAGTGCTTCTCTGCTATTCATAGGGTTTTCAATGGCTGATTGTTTTTTGGGAATGGGTTGCCTAGTCCTTCTCCCAAGCCTACAGTATCTGGTGTTCCCAGGTGGTCTCCCCTCCAAGTACTAACCAGGCTCAACCCTGCTTAACTTCTGAGATCTGACAGGATCAGGCGCCACAGTGCCACAGCTGCAGGCAATGTGCTTGATTTTATTATGTTATCTTAGAATGTAATAAAATCGAGTATGTTGGAAAAATAGGGGAAGATAACCCAAATAAGTATCAGAGTTTAACAACATATTAGCCATAAGTTTCCATAAACTTTGAGGGTCAATGAAAATGTTGCTAGAAGTGATGCAAAGGATGCATAATGGATAAAGCCAATGCTGTATTGCTCTGCACCCGATTATCATTTACTAATAAAGGGGGGTAAAGAATGTAATAAAATTGTATAATCTTTAAAAGAAATAGATGGACTAAAATAAAGATTAAAAACTAATCCCCACAGAAATTACTAGAGTGGTTAAGTTTGAGGATGAGGTAGATTGTTTAACAAGATTGCAAACCAAGAATGAAAACTATTCCAAGTAATGGAAAAAGATCGAGATTTAAGAAAATGTACACAAATAAACATTTATACTGAGGAAGTAGTTTTAAGAAGGAGAACTTTTAACTACTGTATTAACTCAAATGGGAATGCAATACTATTTGAGGGGAAACTACATCTGTTTGTATCTCTTTCCTCTCAACTAATGAACTAACGAATTTTAGCCATAAAATCCTAGTTCCAATAAACAATAAATTTTCATTCTCTTGGAGGGAGTCTAGGTAATTAAAACTATGAGAGGAATCTAGTAGCTAATCCTTTCAAAGGATTTAGTAATTGATTTAATGTAGCAAGTGGAAATAAGCTTATAAATGGTGAATGTAGCTTTTAATTTTACTGATTGTAAATATGAGCAGTTTTTTCCAAAGGAGTTAAACTCAGAAAAATCTAAAACCTGCCTTTATTAAACTGTACAATTAAAAGATTTTTGGTTTTATATTACAAATGGTTGACAAGCAAACACCAACACTAAAATTAGAAGTCCTAGATAGTAACGTTTGCCGTAAATCTCTGCTGCATATATCACAGATGAGGAAAGAGACCCAGAGAGAATCACAAAATGTCCAGAGGGTTGTGCTGCAGAAAGATGACAGCTGAACAGAATCTAGTTCTCCCAGTTCTAGCCCTGGGTTCCTGCTAATGGTGCTTGTCAAAGTGTCTGCTCTTGTTCAATTTGTATTGCTTTTTCAGACAAAGAGCCCTCAAGACTTAAGTAATGATAAGAGAAGCAGGTGGTGCAAATGAGGGTCAGCAGCCCCTGCTATGGCATCTGCCCCTTGGGGCTCTCAGGGACAGAGAAAAAACCAGGTGTTTCCCATCTCCCTAAACTCACTATTCCTTGGCCTTGGAAAAGTCAGGTAACTCAGTGTTCAGGCTTCATTTGTAAACAGTGGTGCTAAATATCTTTTCCCTACCCAACAGCCATATGTATACTTTAGTAAGCAGTGGCAGGAGAATAGAGCCTGTGACATTGGCCAGGTGCTGTCTGTGATGACATCTGTCATGTGGTCCATGTGACCCCAACATAGGCCTGGGGAGCACTGATGGTATCAGCACCCATATACATCAGCCTGTATCTCCACACCATCAAAGTTGGTAGGGCAATCCAATGAGTTGGAACACACATCTAAACCATTGACAGTAATCCTAATAGAAGTGTTGATAATTAACGAGATCCATCTTGATCCAGGATCTTTAACTGGCCTGACCCATGAGTGTCAGCCCATAGTGATGGCCTACAACATCCTGTTTCCAGATTGGATAGCATCTTTACCCTGGACTTTCTTGCAACCTGTTTTTAGCCACTCTCCTGCATGGCTACGGAGTTTATTTTGTTAACTATACCCTCTACACACTTCGGAGCCATGCATTCTCAAGTGGCACTCGCCTAAGAATCAGCCAGGAAGCTACTTGAAATGCTTGTCCCCAGGCTGTGCACCCAAAGATTCTCATTCAGTGACCTTGGCTTGTTTCCTGGGAATCTGAATCTTGACAAACCCCAGTGGGCTTTGCCCTGCACAGCTGACCCAGATAAAGACAAGTCTCCTCACTGGGCCACTAGCTCCCTCCATGGGCCACTCTGTGCACTTACCCTGCCTCAGTTGCCCCAACTGCCCAATCCTTTCACACATCCAATCAGCCAGTCCCCTCAGAGACCCAGGACTGCAGTCTCCAAGTGGGCATGAATGCAGGCTCTGGAGAATTCCTAAATCACTGCTGTCTCCCAGGCCTATGGCTCCACTCTGCAAATGCTTGAAATCAGGCTAATTTTTTTCCAACTCTCAAAACACAAAGGACTCATTCCCCTTTCTTTTGGGGGCAATAAAACTTACTTGCCTTGAGGAACCTAGACTTATAAAACACATAGGCCTATTTACTAAAATTTCTTGAGGATAGCTTCACCCTCACTTGTAAACACAAAGCATGAGCCAATCCATCAGCTGGGGCCTTTAGGTTGCTGTTAATGGAAACTCAATCAGCAATAAACAGATTTCTTGGCCCATATTGCTGGAAGGGCTGGTGCCAGGCCAGGCTTCCATCCTCATTTGATTCGGCTTCCTTCCATCTGCTTTTTTGTCTTGTTTTTAGGCTTTCTCCTCTGCCTTCCATAGGATAAGCAGCACCCAACTTCACACGTGCACATCACAAAAGCCCTGAGACAGGTCTGCCGTAGCATCCAAGCAAAAGAATCCTAAGACTCTACCTAATCAGACCATTTCACTTGCATGCTATGTTTGCGAGGGCTACCATAATAAAATGCTACAGACTTGGTGACTTAACCACAAACATTTCTCACAGTTCTGGAGGTTAGAAGTCTGAAATCAAGGTGTCAGCATGTTTGACTCGAGCCAAAGACCTCTCTACGTGGATTTCAGAAGGCCACTATCTGTGTCCGCACATGGTCTTTACTCTGTGCATCCATATCCCTGGGGTCTCTCTGTGTCCAAATTTCTTCTTTCTTGCAAGGACATGAGGCCCATCCTAATGGCTTCATTTTTACTTAGTTACCTCTTTAAAGAGCCCAACTCCAAATACAGTCACTTTCTGAGGTACTGGGTGTTGTTGTTGTTGTTAGGTGCCATCGAGTCGAGTCCGACTCATAGCGACCCTATGTACAGCAGATCGAAACACTTGCCGATTCTGTGCCAGGCAAACCATCTTATTTATGTTTAAGCCCATTGTTGCAGACACTGTGTCCATCCATCTGGTGGAGGGTTTTCCTCTTTTGCGGTGACCTGCCACTCTTCCAAACATGATGTCCTTCTCCAGGGATTGTTCTCTCCTGACTACATGTCCGAAATATGTAAGACGCAGTCTGGCCATTTTTGCTTCCAAGGAGCACTCTGGTTGTACTTCTTCTAGGACAGATCTGTTGGTTCTTTTGGCAGTCCATGGTATATTCAATAAACATCTCCAGCACCACAATTCAAAAGCATCAATTCTTTTTCTGTCTCTCTTGTTCAATGTCCAGCTTTCACAACCATATGATGCCACTGAAAATACCATGGCATGAGTCAGACGCACCTTCGTCTTCAATGTGACATCTTTGCTTTTCAATACTCTAAAGAGATCTTTTGCCACAGTTTTTCCTAGAGCAATGCGTCTT
>VMDO01041363.1:0-11259 GCA_007922755.1 Pedetes capensis
AATCCAAAGACGCATTGCTCTAGGAAAAGCTGTGGCAAAAGATCTCTTTAGAGTATTGAAAAGCAAAGATGTCACATTGAAGACGAAGGTGCGTCTGACTCATGCCATGGTATTTTCAGTGGCATCATATGGTTGTGAAAGCTGGACATTGAACAAGAGAGACAGAAAAAGAATTGATGCTTTGAATTGTGGTGCTGGACACGTCTATTGAATATACCATGGACTGCCAAAAGAACCCACAAATCTGTCCTAGAAGAAGTACAACCAGAGTGCTCCTTGGAAGCAAGAATGGCCAGACTGCGTCTTACATATTTCGGACATGTAGTCAGGAGAGAACAATCCCTGGAGAAGGACATCATGTTTGGGAGAGTGGCAGGTCAACACAAAAGAGGAAAACCGTCCACCAGATGGATTGACACAGTGTCTGCAACAATGGGCTTAAACATAAATAAGATGGTTTGCCTGGCACAGAATCGGCAAGTGTTTCGATCTGCTGTCCATAGGGTCACTACGAGTCGGACTCGACTCTACGGCACCTAACAACAATAACAACAACAGTGCTCCATGGGGCTAGGTTTTAGCTCAGTTGGTAAAGTGCTGCTCCACACTCTCTGAGGACTCAGGTTCCATCCCTAACACTGCAAAATTAGGAGAAAGATGTGGCAGTCCACTCCCAAAAATAATCCTGAAATCGGCCATTAAAAACCCCATGAGGGTTACTATGAGTTGGACCCAACTCTACAATACCTAACAATAATAACAACAACAGTGCTCTATAAGTATATGCAAGGCCACTTTCCAATCCCCAAGAATCCCCTGACTCTTTAGTGGCTCTTTAGTAGACCTCCATCTGATTTTCCCACAGTATGTCTGGGTAAATAACCCTAAAACATTTGTAGGATATCACTGACACTGTTAGTCACTGGACTTCCTAACTACAATTAATTTCAGAATACCTCGATTTTTCACTTAGCCCTCTGTGTTCATCCTATTCTTCCCATCTAGCCATCATGTAGCTTCTGGCTAAATCATTGGCTGCATCTAAAGTCCCAGAGCTCACCACTGACTGTGTCATTGTTTCTATTGTTTTATTTTTAGACTACTCAAAGATTTTATCATAGTAGAGGGCTGGTATTCACAGGAGGGTGTAGATACAGTGGGCAACCATTGCTCTGGTTATCCTCCAATGCCCCTTGTGATGGCTGCAGACACATCAAAGGTACCATTGAGACCAGAGTTTCCTCTCAGGTGCTGAGCATCTAGGTCCATGGACCCAGGAATAAATGCACAGATAGCAAAGCAAGTAAGAGCAAGGAAAGTTTATTGAGAGGACAGACAAAGCCTCCAGAAGAATGGAGGGGTTCCTGACTGGGTATCCATGGAGGGCCTGTGGTCTGGGGGTTGGGGGGAGGTTATGGTGCCTTTCTTTGGGCTGGACTTTTTTAGCCAGATTCAGTAGATTGGTTCTCAGTTAGGGGGGACCTGTATCTTGGTGTAAGAGTTAAAGGGCAGCTGTTCCTAGTGTTTCTATCTAGAGATTAATCAGTTAGCTGACTGATGGCCAGGTCATGGGACTTGTTTTTCTTAGAAGAATGAGACTTGATCTAGTCACTGCTGACCAAGTCTTTACCTGTTGCCTTTGAAAACTGGGACTTACTGCAATAAAACTCATGTAACCTGACCAAAACCTAGGTGACCTAATGGGTTGCTTTGCAATTGCCTTGCCTTAGTACTTCCATGTTTCCAGGCCCCTTTTCCCTGAACCTTCCTAAAACTAACTCCTATCACCATCACTCTGCATCAAGGTCTTCCCACTGCCGCGCAGCAGCCCAACCCTATATTGAGATCTTCAGACATGAAATATGAAGAGGAACACCCCAGGCCTCACGCTCATGGTACAGCCTACCACAAAGCCCAAACTCAGGTGGTCAAAGCAGCTTAGCCAGGACTGTCAGGTGAGACACATGGCCACAAGCACTTCTGGAGATTTCTGGGTGGCTAAGCATTAAATCTCCCACAGAATAGGAAGTGAAAGTCATGATGTGATACAAGTGTTTCCGGATTGTGAGGTAGTACTTCCAGGGACCTGAGGTGGTGGGATGAGGGTGCTTTGAGTGGTGGGTTTTGACACCAGGAACTTGCTGCTGGAAGTCAGCTTTGGTGGCGATAATTACTGTCAGGGATGAAGCCTCCTCAGAGTCGTACCTCTCACTACATCATTGTTAAATCAAACATTTTCTCTTTCCCATAGCCTAGGTGTAACAGGATATTACTATTTGCTCACCCTCCAAAGTCTCTTGTGATACTATTTTTCTGACACCCTTTTTGACTATTTCATTTATTATTAACCAATCTGATCACACATTCACTTATTAAGCAAACACATATTAAAGGCCCATTTAGTGCTTTTATAGCTAAGAAGTACTGAAACAGAAATAAAAACCCCCTCAGGAGACAAAATTTAAACTATAGAAGGGTGTGATAGGACTAGGGATGTAGCTCAATGGTAGAGTCCTTGCTAGCATGCAGGGTGAAGCCCTCGGTTTGACCCTTAGCCCTAGAAAGATTGTTGTGAGGTAGAGGGACATCTAATCAACTTAAAGGTACGAGGGAAGACTTCTAAGTGGAGGAGATGCTGGGTCTGGTAGGTGTGATGGTTGAGTTTTACCCAAGCAGAAAGGAAAGCAATTACAAGGTCCATGCAGCTATGGGAGAAGGTGGCAAGTACTTCAGTATGGCTGGCAGATAGGCTGGATGGATGGTGGTCACAGGAGACGGAGTTGGCAGGAGATACGATCTGAGCATAAATAGCATTCTGTGGCAGGCTACAGAAATTGGAAGTCTTCCTGAAGTTATAAAGAGTTTTGGCCAGTCGAAATGACATGATCAATTTTGTGGCTTAGAAATATTACTCTGGAATCAATATGAAGAATAAATTGGAGGAAGACAAGACTTTATTTAACTTCCTCCCTCTCTATGAAGGGAATTTGTCAAAGCCCAATATTCTATGCTGTTATTTTACACTTTCTCTAGGAGAATGTATCCTTATTGTATAATCAATTATCATAGTAACCAGAGGACTCTCAAATGTTAATTCCTACTTCTGGCCTTTCCCCCAAAAAAGGTAAATTCTACTTCTGCCTGCTGTTAGTCATTTTCTCTCTAATGTTGGTATCTTTCAATATCTTTGAGCTTCACAGCATGGAGACATCTTAGATTGCTTCCCTTCTATTATATCGATTGGTCAGAAGCCAACAGGTTTGATTGCTTTATATTTTCTATTGTCTTTTGCATTTTCTTCTTCTTCTCCATTTTCATTCTTGTCAATATAAACCAGATCTAGATTTTTACCTAGATTACCAACGCTCTTAACTAAGTCTATCTACTCTTCCTTCTTACTCGAGATTTTCTTTTTGTTATGTATATATACAATAATATTTTGCACTGAAAAACATCATGAATACAAAATATATATTTTATAGTTTAAAAGTCATAACATGAACCAGGAATGCAGGCTCATGTCTGCAATCCCAGTGCTTGGGAGGATGAGGAGAAAGAATTGGTGTGAGTTTGAGGCCAGCCTGGGCTACATAGTGAATGCCAGACCACCCTCCAAAACAGAGTAAGATTGTCTCTAGAAAAAAAAAAGAAAGAAAAAAAGAAAAAGAAATAAAATCATAACATGGACTCTCATGCTTAGACTTTTAAAGACATAGAACATTATCCATAAAGTAGGAACCTTCTATTCCTTTTCAATCTCATCTCCTCTCTCTACCATTAGAAGTAAAGAGTATCTTGAATTTTGTGTTCATTGGACTTTTCCATTTCCTTTTTTCTTTCTTTCTTCACTTATTTTATTTTATTTTATTTTATTTTATTTTGTGGTACTGGGAGTTGAATCCAGGGCCTTGCACTTGCATGCTTTGCAAGTGCTGTACCACTGAGCTGCACCACCAGCCCATTTTTTTACTTTTTGAGACAAGGTCTCGCTAAATTACATAGACTGCCTCAGGTCTCAAACTTGGGATCCTCCTGCCTCTGCCTCCTGAGCCACTGGGATTACAGGCATGCGCCATGGTGCCCAGCCATCCATTTCTTTATATTCTTATCCAGTAATGTATTTGTATTGTTTGCCTATTTCTTTCTTTTTTCTTTTATTATATATTTGCTATTGTTGTTAGGGAGCGCTCAAGAATGAACAGCAGGGAAAATGGGTTCTTTAGGGAACAAAAAGCACAGAGCCAATATCTAGAAATTTATACTAGTCAGAAGGAATGCTTGCAAGGGCCATTAGATGAGATCATAAAGAGGCTCCTACCCTATCAATATCCAGCAAGAAATCCCAGGAAAAAACTGCTTCTGTGCTAGCCCCATCCTATTGTTATCTGGACTCCCTGGGGAATAAGGAAATGCCTATTTAAAAAAACCCACATTCAGCCATTAGGTTGCTGATGTCTCTCAAGTAGAGGGGACTGATCTGCTCTGTGGTCTATCCAAGAGTGTTTCCTTTCCTGTTTCTCTTCATAAACTCACTTCTCTTTCTACTTTACAAACTGACTCCTGAGTTTCACTTCACTGCTGTGCCTCATTAAAGTCTTCTTAATAAGGGAACAAGAATCAAGGATAAATTTCCCATTACATCATTATAGGATGCATCATACTATATATATGCATTGAAACACTGCTTGTATTCATCATATTATATATAATCATATGATACATATTCATACTGTATATATCCAACATATGTTTGTTCATATGTGACTTTATTTATTCATAGTATATATTCATCATACTTATTTCACTTAATATTACACTTTGAGACTTATCTAAGTTGATAAATATAGTAGTAGCATATTTATCTTCAGTATTAGTAATATTCTATCATATAAATGGACCCCAATTTAATTCTTCTATATGTACTCTTCATTTTTTGATATGACAAACAGCACTCTTTTGGATATCCCCATACAAGTTTTGTAATATACATGTATACCTATTACTTTGTGAAATACTAAATACTAGATTATATATTATGTGCCTGCTCAACTTTACTGCTTAATGCCAATCAGATTCTCAATTTGTTCAAATCAATTGATACCTCTGTCTGAGGTTTTCTTATTCAACATCCTTAACAATTTATATCATCTTTTGTTTAAGTTTTGCCAATATGGAAGGTGTGAAACTATTTCTCATTTTTCTAGTTTGTATTTCTCTGATTACTAATTCAATTGAGCATCTATTCATATGTTTATAGGCTTTTTTGTTTGCCTTCTGTTCCATTGACTATTTATCTTATGAATTTCTGAGATTCTTTATATATTCTGGGTTCTATACATTGTTTATTATATATACAATTTTATTCAGCTTTGCTTAGTCATATTATTGCTTTTCCTATAAAAACAGAAGCTACTAGTAACATTTGTTGTTGTTGTTGTTGTTGTTGTTGTTGTTGTGTACCATCGAGTCCTGTCCAACTCATAGCAACCCTCATAGGGTTTTCAATGGCTGACTGTTTCAGGATTGCCTTGGGAGTGGATTGCCACGTCCTTCTCCCATTTTTGTGGTGCTGAGAATTGAACCTGGAACCTCAGAGACTGCAGAGCAGCAGTCTACCAACTGAGCTAAATCCCAGCCCACTAGTAACATTTAAGAAGTTATTTACCAATGAAAGTATGAATTAAGAATTTTGTGTATAAATGTACTAGTTCCACAAATCAATGTACATTCTATCTTAGCATTAACACATCTAGGACAAGAAAATAGGCTAAAAATCCCAGGATATTGCATAAATAGCATTAAATAAGCAGATATCAAGTTTAATATGTTCAAAACTAAATCTACAGATTAATTTATTTTTCCCTTTTGAAACACTGAAAATTTGTAAAGAAATTTTAATGCTATATAAAAAGTCCTCTACCAAACATTAAATCCATTTATAGTTTCCACAAATGTCAAGATCTTATAACTAGCTCAAAGAACATAAAGTTTACAAGTAGATGTTATATGTCTTTTCAATATGTCTTTAAATTAATAAATAAGTTATTGTGACTTTGCTGTATGCATATTTTAAATATAATTTTAGTTAAAAGATTTATAATTTTTTATCCATTCTGTATGTGGCATGCCAATCTGGTCTTCTACTTGCAAGATCCAATTGGCCATTATTGCTGATTCAACATTCTGCAATGTCCTATCAGTAGGTTAAAATCAGCTATGATGGGAATTTTTACAGTTTGGACATTGGAAATATTTCAAACCAGAGCTTTTTGTGTGTGTGTGAAGGTTGTCATCTCTGAAAATTTATCAATATTGCCCACCTGCCATTCTGTAAAAATCACACTTGTTAGAGTCACTAATGACTACAAAGTTCCAAATCCCATGGATATTGTTGGATACTTTTTCTTTGACTTCTTAGATCCACCTGATACAAGTGATCATTTCTTTCTTCTTAAAATATTTTCTTCACTTGGTCTCCAAAACTCTTCTTTCTCTTGGTTGTCCACTTTTCTTAGTCTCCTGACTATTTTCTTTTCATTTCCCAAACTTCTAAATGTTAGATACATGAAGACTCCATCCTTAATACTCTTTTTTCTAACTATACTCACTCCCTGGGTGATCTCATCCACGACCATGTGTTCAAGTACCCTCCATATACTAGTCATTCTCAAATTCATCTCTCTGGCTGTAGCAATTTCTCCCACTGCTGGAATATATATCAGCTTCCAGGTTGAAAATCCCTCACAAATGTCTAACAGACAACTCAAACTTAATGTATGAAACCCTATTCTTGATTGTTCTTTCCAGTCTTCCCCAACTCAATATATTACAATTGTATTCTACCAGTTACTAGCTGGGCATGGTGGTGCATATTCTAATCCCAGAGACTCAGGAGGCTGAGGCAGGAAGATCACAAGTTTGAAGCCAGAGGCAGCCTGCGTACTTAATAAGATCAGGTCTGAAAATAGAAAAATTAAAAATGGGCTGGGGTGCAGCACAGTGGTAGAATATTTCCAAAGTACGTGAAAGGCCTGGGGCTAAGCTACCAACTACAGCAAAAGAAAAATAAGAAATTTACTAGTTACTCACTCTGAAAACTTTTATTTATTCTACCTCCTTTTTTCCCTCACTCTTCAGTTTGATCCAAGTGACAATCATGTGCCTCTGGATTACTGTCTCCTAACATCCACACTTGTCCCTTTGTAGTGTATTTGCTACATAGTAGCAAATCAACCCTTTCAAATCACAAGTCAAAGCTTGTCATTCCACTGCCAAACCCTCCAAGTGCTTCCATCTTCCCCTGGTGATAGTCAAAGCCCCTATTATAACTTACAAATTCCTCCATAGTCTGACATCTGACTACCTGTAGACCCAGTCTCCTACATACCTTTACCGTATACTTCACACTCCCTCCAGCAATACAGCCAATTTATCATAGAATCTAAGCCAACTTCTGTCATCAGGCTTTTTCATGTGGCTAGTCCCTCTACCTTGAATATTCTTTTCTCTCAGTTACAAGACTCATTCTCTCACATAACAATTTATCCAAGAGTCCATGCTCACTGTTTCTAGCCATGTTCTTCCATCCCCTCCCCACGTGCTCTTTATCATGTCTTTTTTCAACTACCTGTAACAACCTGGCACATGGTTGTTTCTTAATGGCATATCTTCCCATTAGTACCTAAGCTAAGTAGGAAAAGAGACCCTACTTTTCTTACCACTATATTCCAATAACCTAGAAAAATAGTTGCTTTATAGTAAGTACTCAGTAAATATTTATTGCACAAAAAGCTTAAAATAACATTTTACTTATAGTACATTAGTTTTCATTTGTAGAGATAATCACAAGAAAAGAGAATTGACTGCCATGCTCTTTTTAGGTCTCTTCTGTCCATTGTCTAAGGAAAATACCAAATATGGGAAGGGGATTTGTATAGTGAATAATGATCTTCCCACTTGCCATGTGAAAAAAAATATGATAGAATCTACATGAATGCCACAGATATTTCTGTCCACTTAATTGCATAGAGGAGGGCCCTGGATAACTAATTTGTGTAGGTACAAAAGAGCAGACTGATCAGATACCTATTGGCTTTAATCTTGTTATTCACAGTGGTTGCAAAAGTTTGCTCTTCACCAGAGAAAAAGTACTATACAGACATCCCACCAGTTCTATGAAAAATTTCTGAAACCCTCTATTTGATATCTTCCTGCCAAATTCCTGCTGACTGCAAATGAGCACAAAATGTCAGCTTTTGTTATTTGAGGCACTAATGGTAGATTTGAAATATTATTCTAACTTTGATTCCAGGATTCACTATTATGTTTTAACTGTTGCAATATCCCAAGTCTTCCTGTTAACACAAGAATCAGCTATAATAGGGACTATGATCAAATCCAAATAGATAAAATTTGGAAGAATTATTTTCAGAGGTTTTTCTTCAGATTCTATTAAAATTTTTAAAAAATCATGTTTGCCTCAAACATGTTGAACTTCCTGGCAACAAGAGGTGCAATGCAATTCCTAAGAAATATTCTTCTTTTCTTCCTTTGTAGTTTGAATTTTACTAACTGACATGATTACATTATTCAAATATTTGATGACAGGCCATTTATATAAGTATTAAATTATAGAATTAAAGAAAATCATTATTGTAGTTATTCTTACTATTGGACAAACTCCTTTTGATGAGAATTTGGTGCTCATTAGAGAAGACACTAATAGCTAGGTGTGGTGGCCCATTCCTGTAATCCTAGGAATTGGAACTCAGAGGCAGGAGGATCTCAAGTTCAACGCCAGCCTGGATTACATACTGAGTTCCAGGCCAGTCTGGGCTACATAGCAAGACTCAGTCTCAAGAAACAAAACAAAACAAAACAAATTAAAAAAACACTAGTAAAGTAAAACGTATGTCAGGCTTTCTTCAATTCACCTGTCCATCTGTTTCCCTGGAGCATCATTTTAACTCAGCTAGGAGTTCATTCTGTCATGTTAAATTACACGTCTAATTCATTTTTAGAACAAAGAAAAACTGAACTGAGGGGTGAAGTGATATCTGTAACTGATCTCAAAACAAAAGCCTATTCTCTATAAACTCAGCCCAGTTTTGCACATACCAGAAGGTTGTTCTTGGAAACCTTGAAAAATCTAATATAATTTCTGAAAAGGCAGAAAAAAAGACTGATGCATTTTGTATATCTTTTTGGAGAACAATTGAAAAGTGGTAACTAATACCTCTATTTATAGGTGAATTGGGGCTGGGATTTAGCTCAGTGGGTAGAGCGCTGCGCTGCAGTCTCTGAGGCCCTGAGTTCAATTCCCAGCACCACAAAAATGGGAGAAGGGCCTGGCAATCCACTCTCAAGGCAGTCCCGAAACAGTCAGCCATTGAAAACCCTATGAGGGTCGCTATGAGTCGGATACCGATTCGACAGCAACTAACAACAACAACATAGGTGAATTATCCAGAGTCAGTTGTTATACAACTTTTTATCTTCTAACATTGGTTAATTGTTTTGGAAAACAATTCTGGTGGACTTTTAAAGCCAAATACCTGTAATGTGTATAAAAGAAGATTCTCCATGTCTGTAGTCATAGTGCAAATCCATGGCAGAGAAAGAATGAGGCATGGAGGTGATTTTCCCGTTGTAGTATAAGTATCCAGACAAACAAACTAGCCAATACATTTTTAAATTTTTAATCTAATGGTTTCTTTTTCAGTACAGAGTGGTTGAACTTAAAGCAGCTTCTACATTTTTCTTGTTTTCAATATGAAATTAGCCGGGCATCATAGCACATACCTGTAATCCTGGTGACGGGAGGCTGAGGCAGGGGGAGAGCAGGTTTGATGTCAGAGGCAGCCTGTGCAATTTAGTAAGATCCTGGGTTCGAGCCCTCACACATGCTAGACAAATACTCTCTCACCAAGCTGCATCCCCTCTTTCCCTTTTTTTTTGGTTGTTATGAGAAAGGATCTTACTAATTTGTGCAGGCTGCATGTGGCCTCAAACTTGCTCTCCTCCCACCTCAGCCTCCCAAGGCATTGGGATTACAGGTATGTACTGTGAGGCCTGGCTAATTTAATCATATTGAAAGAAGAAAAATGTAGAAATTGCTTTAAATAGGTAGCTTGTTAACTCTAGAAATGAATGTTTGGAAATAGGCGTTAAAATAGATACTAAAAACCTGGAAAAATCTGAATCATGACACTAAATACTAATAACGAACTCTCATAAAATAGATAACTTACAAAAATTATCATGTTCACATTCTGAGTTAAGTCACTATGCATTTATATTTCATTCTGCAATAAAGCATTATGTATCTATTATATATAAACATATTTACATAAGTATTCCCTCAACATGTCTATCAGGTTGCCATACTGTGAGGGCTTCTGTGTTGCTGTGATGCTAAAATCTATGCTACTTAAATTACAGATAGCAGAAGGGTCACTTATGGTGGACAGGTTTTAACTGAGCCTCCAGACTAAGATAGACTAGAGAGAAGGACATGACTAACCCACTGTTGAAAAATTTAGCCAGTGAAATCCCTATGAATAACAGAGAAACACCATCAGATATAGTACTAGAAAATAAGCCCCCCAGGTTGGAAGTCACTCAAAAGAAGACTGGGGAAAAGTTCCATCCTCAAAGTAGAATTGATCTTCATGACAGAAATGGAGTAAAACTCCAGGGACCTCCATTTGCTGATGTGGCAGAACCCATAATGAGAAGGAACAACTGTAAATGTTCATTAATAATTAGATGTACATAATATGAGTCTAGGAAAAATAGAAACTGTCAAAAGGGAAAAGGAACACATAAACATGAACATTCTAGGCATAAGTGAGCTAAAATGGACTGGCATGGGCTTTATGAATTAGATAATTATATTGTGTACTATGCTGGAAATGACAAATTAAAGAGAAATGGGGTTGCATTCATCATCAAAAAAAGATATCTCAAGATCTGTCCTGAAGTACAATGCTTTCCGTGATAGAATAATAGCCATATGCCTATAAGGCGCCTGCAGCGGTAGCCCTGTGGCATCCGATCCTGTCAGATCTCGGAAGCTAAGCAGGGTCGGGCCTGGTTAGTACCTGGATGGGAGACTGCCTGGGAACACCAGAAGCTGTAGGCTTGGGAGAAGGACCTGGCAAGCCCCTCCCAAAAATCAATCTGCCATTGAAAACCCTATGAACAGCAGAGAAGCACTGACAATAGTGTTTCCCCTGTTGTACAGAGGGTCGCTATGAG
>VMDO01041364.1:0-11255 GCA_007922755.1 Pedetes capensis
CTATTTTCTTATTGTGTTATTTTCATTATCATTATGTTATATATTAATTTACATTTTAAATTGTTCTTTCCATTGAATATGGTATAGGTCAGTATTTTTTTCTGGTTTACCCACCACTCTATTGCTAGGTCTTTGACAAATAGCATGCTTTTGATTAATATTTGTTAAAGATTAAAGTAGATCACTAAATGAACAGAAAAATTCAAGAATCAAAGAAAGATTATTAATTCCAAATCCTTTATTCTACAGATGAGCCAATAAAATGATGCAGCCAAAACAACAAAAGCACATAATATTCCTTGTTTCTAGATTCCTGGTCTCTTGGCCCTCAGGTTATCACCATTGCCAGGAGCCACAATGCCTCCCATAGCCATAAATATTGTGATGCAACTGTAAAAGTCTAAAAAGTAAATCATATAACTGCCATAAGAAATGAGAACAAAAAGACATTATAAAGTAATAATGTTTTCAAAATTTAACTATCTCTGAAGCCTCATTAATTCTCAAAGCATCTATATATCCTCCCTTCTTATCCCAGCCTTCAGAACCTGTCCATTTTTGAATACCTGAAGATACAGCAAATAAACACTAACAAATAAATAATATATAATGTACTACATTAAGATAATTTTGGTAAAATCAAACCAGGTGAAGGGGATATAAATTACCTGTGAAAGGGGTGTGTGAACAATTTTAAGTAACATTAGTATAATTCTGAATTGTTTATGAAAGAATTTTTGACCTTTTCGGTATCTTTTATTAAATGAGCAAATTCAGTATTTGCTGTTATTTGTACCATGGAGTATAACCTTTACTGATTTCCAAATATGCTAGAGATATTATTTGTCTTTTCTCATATTTTACAACAAGAAATATACTGCTACATTGAGCAAAATATGTAACAGGCAAGTTAATGAGTAAACATTGGCATCCTCATTTATGGTAATTCACGTGAGGTTTGGATTACTCAAAATCGATGTTTGTAACATAACATATTTTAGATTTGGCTTGACAATATCCTTTTTTTTCCTCTAAACACAGTCTCAATTCTCACTCAACCAGTCAATTTTAAGTATTTTATGTATATTTTACAAAACCTCATAAAAGAGCTTCATAGCATAGAATGAAAATGTGAGGTTGAAATGAGATATGGGTTATGGTGTTTATAAAATATAATTAAAGGATAAACTAGAAGCCTCAAATGTCTCTGAAAAATTTACAGCCTAATGTTGAAATAAAGATGCACAACACAATTTGAGGCCATTCTCTTTTTTTCTTAATTTCAACTTTTTTTTAAACTACTCCAGCTATTTACAAAAAGCTAATTCATTCTGTCTTCTGCCTCACATTATATTCAGTATGCATCAGGATGAACTCCCAAGAGAATTTTCAAGATTATTCATTCTTTGAATAATGGCTTGTATGTGGGCTTCAAAGAAATGCAGTAGGAGTGGGAAGAAAAACATTTTCATTTCCAAAGGAATGTTCAAAACTTCCCATGAGAGACTGAGAAAAGATTTTGTTGAACTGAGAGACACCTGTCAAGCCACTTAAGTGACTCAGGGCATTCACAGTAAAAACTATTCTCCCTCCTCCCCATATCCTAGTTTTATGGGTGAGAACAACTTGGTATTCAAATAATGTATAATCTCAAGTACAGTACAGGGAATTCATTAATGAGTAATGCACAGAAGAAGAGACACATTATCATCCACAGAAAAAGCTAAGTACTCCCTAATGACACGGCAAGGTTTCATTCAGTCTGATCTGAATTCAGAGACTTTTGAGTCCCTTGTCTGCTTAAAGATATTTTTGCTTTTCAACAGGGGCTGCCACAAAAATGTACAGATTTGAAAAAAAATGTTTTGACCTGCATTAAATTTCGGGCACTACTTATCTCCTACTCATGTATCATGAATCTGACAATCCCTTTCCTGGCCAGAGGAAAGTTAGTTCAATTCCATGGGAAGCAGATGACTTGAGCATGTAACCCAAAGGCATCTGAGTCAGCTTGGTAAGCAAAAAATTTTCCTTCATTTTCATATCAGGGCCTGTGAAAATTTTAAATATGAACCTAATAGCAGGAACACATCACAACCTATCATCCTATGTGTAAGTCTTGACTTTAAAGATTTTTGAAGTGTTGGAACTTTTCTCATATAAATAATTGAGAAATTTTTGAAGTCTGTTTGAGTTTTATCATGACTCTCAGCATATTTTCCAACATCATAAACACAGATGGGTGAAATCTTTAACAAAGACTCTTTACTTATATCACAAATATAATTTTTTCTCTTAAAGATTTCTCTCTCAAAAGAATACATAACTATTCCATATAAGGAGTACACATTTTTTTAAGCAGATGTGGAACCCAGGACCTCACACATGCTAGGCAAGTTCTCTACAACTGAGCTGCACCCCTCAGACCCTTTTCATTTATTTACTTTGTTTGGAGCCAGTGTTGCACTACATTATGCAGGCTGGCTTGACTTTGCCATCCTGCCTTAGCCTCCTAAATTGGTGGATTTACAGGTATACTCCCTGGTGTCCAACAAGGTAACCTGATACATTGGTTTGTTGATTGCACCTCCCTCATTAACATCCAGATATCCACATTTTTTTGTAAATTATCAAGAACTTATAAATCCACTGTGATTTACTCATTGCATTTAACAATGCATTTAATACTCACTATTTGACATGTGGGAGAAGGACCTGGCAATCCACTCCCAAGGCAATCCCGAAACAGCCATTGAAAACCCTATGAGGGTCGCTATGAGTCGGATACCAACTCGACGGCACCTAACAACAACAACAAATTTGACATGTGCCATGAACTGCGTTCAATGTAGGGAATTCAGCATAAATATAGCAGACATGGAAATACTGTGGAGATTTTATGACAGATGTGGCATGATTCAGTTAGTGTTTTAAGATGGATCTGTGTACTCTATGAAGATTGGTGTGAGAAGAAAGAGAAGGCATCAAGGAGAACAGGATAAAGCATCTCTATCAACATTAAGCTAGACATGAAGATGGCAAGATCTGGAGTAGTGGCAGAGAATGTAAGGGATAGGGAATAGTCAGAATGAAACTGACAAAACTTGACAGTGGAGGCATCATGTTTGTTTCTAATGAGATCTTCAGGTATAATTGATTTGCTAAAATAGGGTAAGTGGAGAGGAAGCTTATGATAGGAAAACATGAGTTCAATTTTAGACATGTTGAGTTTTTAAGACTTTTTGATCCAAAAAGCCAGATATAATAAACAAAAAAATAAAACTAGGTACATGATTCTGAGGCTCAATAGCAATGGCAGTAATCAAGTTATACTTTTTATAATTCATTCAGAGTTAGCCAAAAGTTATAAAAATGAACAGGATATTTTAGAAAGAATAATTAAAATGATAATATATAAACTTTAAAGAAAAATACAGAAAAAATATAAAAATTATATGAGAAGAGACAAAATCAAAAGTGGAGACCAAGAGTAGCCAAAAGATGGAAGCCAGAAAACTGTGTTTATCATTTCTTCCAAAGGAAATGCTTCAAGGACAGAGCATCTAGCATTGTCCAATGGTAACAAAAAGAAATTAAATAAATAAAAAGATAAATAAGCCTGTGTTAAATGAGGAGATCTGAAAGAACAAAGTTTTCTCTTTATGAACTGATTCACAGCAGGGATGACAGGCTCTGAAGAAACTGTTTCAAAGAGATTAAACAGGAAAGGGGATTTATAGCACTTTTGCAGATGGACCCATGCTAAGGACAAGGAGCAGTGATTTTGGAAAAAAGAAACTGCCAGGCTTTAAGCATTCTGACATACAAGTTTTTAGCAAAATTGGACAGTGGTAGATTTGAACAAAAACAAAAACACCCTTGCAGGCTCCTTGAGAAAGAAGTAAGTTGCTAGTTCTAGTAACGTTGCTTTAACTTGGGGTGGACTAGAATTTTCGTCCTGGGATAAACAAGACCTGAAAAAAATGTGATAAAATTAGCAGATTCAAGTGAGTCATGAAAATACAGACTTTTAACTGAAATACATAAATTGAATATATCAACATGGATGACAGTGATGAATGTAACAGACCAAGCTGGGTTGGAAGTATATTTGGAAGTAAATTATGGGAAAAAAATTTTATTGGAAATATAGAAAACTCTTTTGAGATGATTAACTCCAAATATAATCCTAGGGAAAGGAAGAGGTAGAGTTGAGTGGAATAGATGAAAGAGAGATATTAATAAATTATCTGTTTTACTTATTTACTTTATTATTCATTGTCAACAGTATTAATTTCAATATAGTTAACTGCTTGATTGATGATTGATTGATGAGGTAATGTGCACTTGGGAAAATGAAAAGATCCAGCGGAGAGAAAACTGTTCAAGATTGAAGAAAGTTCGAGCATAATCAAAAGTCCAGGGTTCAAGAGGGGAGAAGGAATACAGTCAACAAGAAAAAATAATGTAATGAGAACTTGTTGGGACATTTTTGTGTAATAATATCAGAGCAGAAGAATGAAAATAAAACAGAAATACTTTAAAATTTGGTGTCAAGGAAGCTAGAAAATGGACATTTTAAGACTTCTGTTTTTGTATGATGAAAACAAAACTCTTCTGACAAGAGTGAGTGGGAATAAAGGGCATGAGATACACAAGAAAGTTGCAAACCTTCCCTCCTATTGTTATTCAGGAGAGTCAAAGAAAAAGTTGGCCAGGGAAGAAGAGTGAAACTAACCATAAGTACTGGAAACACAGTAAATAATATTGACCATTCACCACTATAGATGTACATATTCAGGGAAGAAGGTGTAATTTGTCCTAATTTGATCCTCTGCTTAGTCCAGTTATTGATAAGATGAGGTTCTGAACTCATTAATGAGTTGTTGTTGTTAGGTGCCGTAGAGTCGGTATCCGACTCATAGCGACCCTCATAGGGTTTTCAATGGCAGACTGTTTCAGGATTGACTTGGGAGTGGATGGCCAGGTCCTTCTCCCATTTTTGCGGTGCTGGGAATTGAACTCGGGACTTCAGAGACTGCAGCGCAGTGCTCTACCAACTGAGCTAAATCCCAGCCCCATTAATGAGTAGACCTTTTAAAAGAAAGTTACTTTCTTTAAAGTTACTTACATTACTTTTTCAGATAAAAAGAGAAATGTCTCTTCAAAAGAAAGAAATTTTCTTTTTAAAAATCAGGCGTTTTGTACCTTGGGAAGATGAGAAATATAAATAAGAATGCCAGAAGCATGAAAGTGAAATGAAGAGAAAGATAAGTGATGATCTAAAGATTGGAGCAGTAGCTATTAAAAATAAGCTAAAAAAGTAAACATTATTGGGAAAATTTGGGATTAAAAAAACAGAATTTCTTGAGCTCTCCCTTTAAGTCATTCTACCTGACATCTTACATAGAATTTGTAAAGTCTAAGTCTAGACCAGGTAAGCTATAGCTCATGGGCTAAATCTGGCCTGTTTACATTATTTAAAAATAAAGTTATATTGTAATACATCCATACCTATCTATTTGCATATTGTTCATGGCAGCTTTTTGCTACTATGCTAAAATTAAACATATATATATCACAAAACCTAGACTAATTAATCTCTTGAAATATAGATTAAAAGTTTCTTGATATTTCTGATATTTTTCTAAAATGTAAAAGTGAGAATAATAAATTTATAGAATAACCTTAATGCATAACTCTTCAGACAAACTCTTATAATTCCTTTATTAATCAAATATTTTTGCCACCAATTGAGGTGCAGGCACTTTTCCAGATACCAAATAGTTAATAATAAGAACGGGTCTCTGCATTTAAGAAGTTTACAACTTAGCATAAACAGGAAAATTCAGGAAATGTAACACATAATCTTTTCTAAACAGAACATTCAAAATTGGTGAAAGGGAAAGTGGTTATTTAGGTACAGTAGCCCAAGTTTCAGACAGATTTTGTCTACCATAGGACATTAATGTTAAGAAAGCTCAGTGTGCTGGGTGTGCATTTAGGCAGGCACATCAGCTAAAGATGGGTGTACATTCTAGGCAGGCATATCAGCTAAAACAAAGGTATTAAAGCTAAAACAAGTTTGGCAGACTTAAGAAACTGAATATAGTTCCGGTGCCTGGATTTAACAGACAAGTGGGAGAGTGACTTTACAAGAGTTTAGTCAGATAGATTAGAGTCAACTCATGTAGCAATTTGTAAATCAGGATAGCCAGGTAAGTTTTATTTCAATTAAAATGAAAAGTACTGAAGTATTTAAGTGAAGTGGTATGATTTACTTTGAAATAGTTCTCACTAGCTACTATGCAGAGTTGTAGGTGGATAAGTGGTACATGAATTATTAATGGCAAGAACAGAAGCAGGAAGAAAAGTTCAGAAAACTACTGCAATTTCCAAGGCCCAGTCTGAGTTTTGTGTAGATTAGGTTATTGTTGTTAGGTGCCATTGAGTTGGTATCAGACTCATAGCTACCCTACATACAACAGGTGAAACACTATGGTCAGTCTTTCTCTGCTGTTCATAGTGTTTTCAATGGTAGATTGATTTTTGGGAGTGGGTTGCCTGGTCTGTCTTCCAATCCTACAGCACCTGGTGTTCCCAGGAGATCTCCCATCCAAGTACTAACCAGGCCCAACCCTGCTTAGTTTGAGATCTGACCCCACAAGGTTATGGCCACAGGAGTGGACTAGGTATAAGGGAGTAAATAAGAAAAAATTTAAATTGATTGTAGGTTTTTTGTTTTTTTTTTAAGACAGAAGTAACAGGGTTTATTGATGGAGTGGTAGAGGTTTGACAACAAAAGAAATGAACAATTTATTAAACAAAAAGAGAATAAAGTGTTTTCTTTTAACAACATGAAGTCACGGAAGTATATTTTATATTATATGAAGTTACATAATTAATTTGATATTTATCTGTAATTCTAAAGTGATGAGTGTTAGAGACACAGATTGGGATAGTTGTAGAGGAAGATGTTCAAGTAGATGAGTCCAATTTATACTAAGACAGAAAATAAGAAAAAGCCCAGAATGACAAATACAACATTTAAGCATCAAGGGAGAGGACCAACAACATGAGATCGGAGTACAAGGGAGATGGGCAAATAGTGAATTTGGTTTGAAGAAAGCCCAGAAGATAAAGTATATTTTATTTTGTTTTTTTAGAGAAAAAGATCAGCTATTTCTAATGTTTATGGTAGATTAAGACTAAAAACAGAGAATTAACCTTTTGACTTGGAGACATAGAGTTGATTTTGATGAAGCAATGAAAAGGTAATTAGAATAGATTGAAGAAAAGATGTAAAATAAGAAAATGAGTACAGTCTCTCTAGTCAACTTTTTCTAAAACTTTTTAAATAGAGTAGTATAAAGGGGTAAAGTCCTATGCAGAAAGGGAATATAGTATTGCTTCAAAAGATACTGTTAATATAGGAAATTCTAAAGTATGCTATGCCATATGGGAATAATCCAGTAGAGAGGTATTAGAATCTTGATAACAGGAATAACTGAAGGAGAGTAATTTCTGAAAAAGAAGAAAGAAGCTGGGCTCTATAGCAGTAAAGGGAAAGTTGCCCTAAAATTATAACTAGGATATTTCTCACAACATAAAAAGAAGATAAATGAGATATGAGTAAGAGTGTTCATAGATGCATTTTGAAAGACATATGAAGGAACTCCAATTTCATTTATTTCTCTGTTCAGTGTAGTAGATATTGTGTCATCACTTTAGATTAGGAGGTGATATTGGCATCAACCAAAGGATTTTTTGGGAGTCCGCACGGTCCCTGCCATTTTTCATGCTCTTTTCTGTATCACAGATGCTATAGACCTAATAAACAAATTTCTCAGCATCCAGAGTATCACAGTGTCAACATATTTTGCTAATGGAGGCCCCTGGTGCTGGTGACAAGAGCAGACAGCACCAAAAGAGTAGCAGGGACTTGAAAGTGCAAAATACAGGCTTTGTTTCCCATGTTGACAGCATCAGACAAGCTCCAGCTCCTTAGGCATCTAAGAGTTTCCTAATGTTATTGACTTACAGGTCCATATCCTTGCGTTCTAAATATTTTGGTCCTACCAATAATATTATAACCTAAGCTTTGTACAAAATCCTTTTCTACTTGAATTACCTACAATGGTAATTTCTTTCTGATTATAGAAATCCTGACAGTTACCATTATATGTGAATTTTCAAGAAGAGGAACAAGTGTCAAATATTATATGCATTGCATCTGAATGTCTGATATGTAATGCATATAAAAGAAAGCCTGCAAATAAGATGGAATTTCAGAAACCAAACTACTTTCCCTTTTACATGTTGTATCTGCTATAGTGTGTGTCTCATTAAACAACACCAGAAAAACACCTAAGTAACAATATGCTGTATACAGATGACACAACTCTGCTAGCTGAAAGTGAAGAGGATTTGAAACATTTACTCATGAAGATCAAAGAACGCAGCCTTCAGTATGCAAAATCAGCATCAACAAAAGAAAAATCCTTACTACTGGGTCAGTATATAACTTCTTGATAAATGGAGAAAAGATTGAAGTTGTTCAAGATTTTGCTTGTCTTGGCTCTATTAGCAACACCTACAGAAGCAACAGTCAAGAAATCAAAAGATGCTTAGCATTGGAAAAAGCTGTTGCAAAAAAAATCTCTTTAAGGTGTTGAAAAGTAAAGATGTCACACTGAAGATGAAAGTGCACCTGACTCATTCATCATACATTTGTGAAAGCTAAACACTGGAAAAGGAGGGAGAAAAAGAACTGATGCTTTTGAATTATTTTGTTGTAGATGAATATTGAATATGCTATGGACTAAGAAAAGAACCAATAGATCTGTCCAAGATGAAGTGCAGCCCGAGTGCTCCTTGGAAGCAATGATGACTAGGCTGCATCTTATATAGTTTGGACATGTTGGCAGGAGGGAAAAATCCCTGGAGGAGGACATCATGTTTGGGAGATCAACAAAAAAAGAGGAAGACCTTCAACTAGATGGATTGACACAGGGCCTGCAACAATGAACTTAAACAAATAAGATTGTGTGCCTGGCACAGAACTGGGGAGTGTTTCCTTCTGTTGTACATAGGGTTGCTGAGAGTCTGACTTGACTGGACGACAACTAACAACAATAATAATATAAAGCTAGACAATTGTAGAAATAAAAGAGGAGGGGAGTGCAGAGAGAGAGAAGCAGAGGCAGAACAGTGATTAAGGATATTTAAGACATAAATTGGCCTCCCTTTAGTTTTCATAGTCTCTGTGACTTAAAACAAGAACAGGCTTTCTACATTCCCAGGGCCAGAGAGCAGCCCTCATCATATGTGTCCCATTGTTTCTGCCTCAGCAGGACAGGGTCAAAAATCCTGTGATAAGAAATCTTGTGGATTTTCTCATAAGCTCTAATTGCTCTGAAGGTTTTCCCAGGAGATGATAATACAACCAATATTATAATGCCTGCACCTTCCTAAAATTCTGGAGCTCACTCCTGCTTCTACATCTTTCAGTTACCAATACTGACAAATAATACTTCTCTGTTTTGGTTTGAGATTTTGTTAGCTATTGGTAATCTTTATAGTCTCTTCTTAAAATTTACTCTCCTCTCTAATCCTTACCCTCATTTATTTGACTATTAATTCTCTGTTTCTCTTGATATCCCTAAAATTTGACCTCTGAGAGTTTCATCCTCTGCCTCATTCTTTTGATATTTTTCACAAGTTTGATCTAGCCATAGCCCTGTGGAATCCGATCCCATCAGATCTCAGAAGCTAAGCAGGGCCGGGCCTGGTTAGTACCTGCATGGGAGACTGCCTGGGAACGCCAGGTGCTGCAGGCTTGGGAGAAGGACCTGGCAACCCCCTCCCAAAAATCAATCTGCCATTGAAAACCCTATGAACAGCAGAGAAGCACTGATAATAGTGTTTCCCCTGTTGTAGAGGGTCACTATGAGTCGGATACCGACTTGACGGCACCTAACAACAACAACAAGTTTGATCTCAACTATTCTCAAGATTTCAAACTCTATTCCTTATATGACAGACCCAAAAGGTGTGTGTTTCCTCTTTCTGACATCTCCAATTCATTGTTCTGACCACACTTAAACTTAATGTGTTCCAACTAGTCATAGTGGCAAATTCCTCCAAGGGAAGCACTTGAGAAGTTGAGGCAGGAGAATTTCATGTTTGAGGTTAACCAGGGATAACTAGTGAGACTCTGTCTCAAATAAACAAAGACAAAGTAAAGCAAAACAAAAACAAACAAAGCCTAATACGTTAAAGTTAAAATAATTTTTTTCTGTTTTTAGCCTAACATGCTCAAATCTGCTACTTTTCCTCTGCCAGAATTTATTTAAGGGTCCATCATAGATCTAATGGCTCAAGTAAGGATAGCCTTTGGAAATTATGATTCCAAATGCTTGTACTCTCATTGCTGATAGAATAAAATTCAAAATTGTAACTATGGAGTCTGTGAGGATGTATCCATGACTTTGCCCCTAATCTCAGACATCATCCATCTCCTATCACATTTCCTCATTTTCATTGTGTTTCATGTATACTGGACATCTTGTCCTTTAAAAATTACTCTAACTTGTACCTAGACTCATCATATTTGATCTTGCACTGGCCGCTATTTACAACTTTATTGCACAAAATTTTCCAGTGACTCATTCATTTTCAGTGTTCAGGTCTCAGCTCAACTCTCTCTCTTTTTAAAGTGTTTCTCAAATGTCATCTCCAAAAATTCTTGCTGAACTACAATATTCAAATTAAGTTAGCCAAATTAGGTTACTCGAATAAATTACCCAAAATTATCACCATTTGTCACACTATCCTATTGCTAACTTTATTTCCTTAGCAGCACTTATCACTTTTAAATATGATAGGACTTGTTCTGTCTTTCTCATTAAAATCTAATTTTGCAAGTCAATTTTCAAATCCATACAACAGGGGTCCACAGAATGATATCTGGCATTTTCATCATGGAATATCAGCCCTTTATAATTTAGCCTTATCAACCTATTTATCTAGCTTGAATTTAAGTTAATTACTATCCTACTATGCCCCAATCCTTTAATTCTCTACTATATTTATTAAGAATCAGGGTATCTGCTTGACCCATAACAAAATAATTGTGTTTACTTGGTTTAACCTCAATATACATATCTACAAAGTGGTGAGGAGAGAGGTACAGCATGAAAGAAATGACTTCCAAGGTTTTTGGAAGATTTGATAAAATGTGTAAAGTGTGAAGT
>VMDO01041365.1:0-11247 GCA_007922755.1 Pedetes capensis
TTGTTTATGTTGATGGCTTATTGGTGAGAGTTTGACCTAAACCTAGGACATCATCTGAGAAGAAAGAAAACAATAAAGATTAAATCACAAATTGATAACAAAATCTTTTGATATATAGAGAAATTATCTTTATGAATAAAAGTAAAAAACATGATTGTCATACACAGCAATTATTTCTAATTTCATTACTTAATCATATATCTAATGGCTAAGATATTTGTTCAAGCACTGCACACATTTAAAAGCTAAAATTTATATAAATTACCAAATTTGTACCCTAAAATGTTTAAGGTGTGAATGTATCATTTCAAATATGAAAGAATTGAGTTCAAGAAGGGTCGTATTACTTGGTTATACATGTCAAATGATGCATGGGTAGTAGAACTCCATCTAACTTATCATATCCAGAATATTGTTCTTCCTATTTCCCATATCTAATATACATTTATTCATATATTATTTACTTTAGAGAAGTAACAGTATTGTTTCCCTTACATATTTCAATTTATCAAATTCTTGTCTTGAACAGGGGATAACTGAGTTTCCATGAGGTTACTACTTTCACAATAATATCTTTACTTACATTTGTCTATCTAAAATTAAACTGTAATTTTAACCACTATTCTATATCATTTACACATTTGTTAAGGAATAAAAAATTCCTAAAATCAAAGAATGCACTTATATATAATCTCTCATCAAGCATATTTTATATTGTCACATCTGCAGTGATTAGCTATTAAGTGTTAATTAGTAAAATGGTCAGGGGAAACCTCATTCATTAAGGAAAATCAGCTTGGATAATTAGAGAGGGCTTTGGGATATTTAATAATAAGACAGTTGTCTGAGAGTCTGTACAAAACTTAGGTATTTATAGAGATTGAGGTGGACAAATTTAATCCCTTAACTTGCAAATAATCTCCCTATGCAGCTCCACCGTGCTAAGTAAAAGCTCCAATTTAATATGTTGACATGAGGTAATGTTAATTCTTGTTATAAAAAATAGTATCCAGAGAATATAACACATTACAATAATTTTAGGCATTAAAACTTTTCTCAATTAATTTGAGCACTTTTTTGCATATAAGAATCCTGTAAATGGAGTAAATGGATTATTGTTATGACAGTTATATATTTTGTAATAGTAAAGTAGAATTTCTAGACAAGTCTAGTATCGTTTTTTAAAAAATTGTATTCCCCCTGTTCTTCTGATGTGTCCACTACGGTAAAGTAGTGTGTGATTCAGATGTGAGTTAGCTGAAATAATTTATTTTTATTCATCACTGTTCACCTGTTTATAGTTTCAGTGTTCTTTCCATAGGTTATGCACATTGCGCTTTATGAATAAGTATAAATATTTTTTCAGTGAAAACTAATGTTTGTTTAACTGACATATTGTGCATACTGTGTCTTGTGGACTTGGAAATTCATGTTTGTGTCCAGAATCAATGTCTTCTTCATGGCTCTCTTTTCAGGGCACCGGCAGAATTCTTTGACTGTGCTCCATGTATACTTTCCTCATCAGTGGTTTCTGCCTCTCCTGATTTCACCTGTGTGCACAATACTGCAAGACACAGTATCAGAAATCCATACACCAGTCCTCTGTGTTATGCTTTTCAGTTCAAAATATCCAAAAGGTGAGAACATCTAAGTATCAACTCCTGAAAAATATTCTCATAAAGTGGTCAATCTTCTCATTTTTTGCTATGTACCTCTCCTTGTGTTAGGAAGACTGCCATGTGTTTAATTACAAAAATAGCTATACAGTACTGAAATAACTTTATAACTCATCAAGCCAGTGTTTCTAAAAGCCTAGCCCAGGGATTTCCATATTTCTGGCATTCCTGGGCCATATCAAGTAAAGAGGAATTGTCTTGAGATGTACATAAATTATATAGTAAGTGTACATACA
Source organism: Pedetes capensis (assembly GCA_007922755.1). Lineage (NCBI taxonomy): Eukaryota > Metazoa > Chordata > Mammalia > Rodentia > Pedetidae > Pedetes > Pedetes capensis. The sequence goes on from VMDO01041365.1 coordinate 1,913, forward strand.
TGGTAAGACTTCTTGCATTTCTTTCCTATTTTTATTCTAAAATTTAGAGAAATGAGAACAATATAAAACTAGTGAGAAATTTGACCTTGTTTTTGTAAAATTATTCTATTAATGTCTGATTTGATGGAAGTAGTCCTAATTATTAGTGAGTTTTCAAGTGGATTTTCCAATGGTCAATTTGTGGAATCAAGAATTGGATTGAATTAGACTTTTTAAAATATTATTCATAATTATTACATTTTACTTGCAAAGTTGCCCAAACTCATGTAATCCCTGATTTCATGCTTAAGTGGCTTTGAACAACTTTGAATCATTTCAAATTCAACCTGATTATACTCAGCTGACCAGGTAATGGTATCAACTGGACTTATATTACCAACTGTGAAATATTGACAGTTATGTGCAGTTTAGAATGTGATTCAGTGGTTCAATACCAGTATGTTGTAAAGAAACATTAGGTGGTATTCTGTAAACACACACAGTATTGCTTTGGAACTTCAAAATTGTAACCAAACATGTGGCCACAAATAAAATAAATATTTAAAAGCACTGATGTTAAATATATTGTAAGCTTGTAAAGATATTGTAAGTAGCTGTCCCTGGCCATATGTGGCCTGCAGGCCACTGGTTGTGCTGTGCTTGATTAGTCTAGATTACATCCTCATTTGTTTCCAAAGGCACTTTTCTTGTGGCTTTAGTTCCTAGATTTACTTATGTTTTAAATATCTGTTTTGTCTTTCTTGTACATAACTATGTGGAGTTATATAAGATTATTAGAGTATTTTAGTCAGCTTCAAATAGATCAGGCAACAAATTTATATTTCAACTGAACTTAAGGTAGTGCTTTTAACACCAACTATAAGAACAAGTGTAATATTAGGAGTCAACGAGTGGAAAACTAACCAAGGCTCATTTTCTCGGATCATTAATTTTGCAATGTAGTTGTACTTGGAATGTTCATAAAGATACCTAAGGGCAGCAGATAAACTTGCACAACCATGGGGCAGGGGTTGTTCATCTTTTATACATTCTATCTTGAAAAAATGATATGACTATATTATATATATTACAAATAGCTTTTTCACCTTTAATAGATTTATGGAACTAAGAGAAAAATAACAGCTATATGTACATATCAATCATGCACAGTACATCCAAAGGAATCTCATGTTAAAATCAGTGCATAAATAAGAATATTAAGATTGGAAGTTTCCAAACTGTAGGAAAACTACATAGTAACAAATCAGGAAAATAAAGCTTGCCCCATCTATGAATAATGTGACCTGAATAATTACAAAATATATATGTCTGCAGGAATGAAAGTAATATGCACATGTAATTAAATACACACTTAAGATATGCCCCAATAAAAATAGTTTAAATTAAAAAATTAAGACAATATAGTTTATCTTTCATAGTTCGAATGTGTACTTAAACCACATTTGTTTCATTCTTACAATGGACCAATTGTTTTGGCAATTCTGGTAGGAAAATATTTGATGCAATTAGATGTCTGCTCTTCATATTTTGTGTAGATACAAAAATGAGTGAAGTTATAGATGAGGTAGCGGAAAAGTTGTGCATGCTGAAGTCAAACAAGAGAGAAACACAATAAGAAGAGAATTTTATAAAAAGTGCCTTTGCTTCCACTTATCCCACTCTGGATTTTGAGCTTGATAACCATTCATTAAAGGCTGGCAAAATCTCTACCAGCATGCCAGAGAGTACTGAGTGAGAACTCTATGTTTTAAAATTTTAGGTAAATTTTTTATTCTCAATATTCTTATTTACTGGTTAAAACTAATGTACTTGGTTAAGATAAGTACTGGGAGAGCTCATGAAAGTATATAGAAGTGATGGTCTAGAGGGCCATGAAGTCCACTAAAAATTATTGAGATTTCAATCAGTGACTAGCCCCAGGGATATTGTACCAATTAAAAATAGATTAATGCTGTTTTTGTTGTTGTTTTTGTTGATAAATGCCATGGAGTTGGGTCTGACTCATAGAGACCCACACAGGGTTTTCAATGGTTAATTGTATTGGGATTCCTTTGGGAGTGGATTGCCATGTCCTTCTCCCGTTTTTTTTTTTTTGTTGTTTTGTTTTGTTTTTTTTTTTTTTTTTGGTGTTGGGGGTTGAACTTGAGTCCTCAGAGAGTATTGACCAGCACTCTACCAACTGGGTTAAACCCCAGCCCACAAGATTAATACTAGGCAAAAGAAGTCTCACAGATTCAAGAGGACAGGACATTGTTTGGAGGCCAGATTCCTGAAGACTCTCATTCTGCCCTGATGAGCAACAAATCATAGAAGCTTCTCTGAGTAAGTGTGTTATGAGAGGCACAAATCAAGGTTTAATCATAAAAACAAATAATGTAAATTTTTTTGTCTGTTTATTTTTGGCAGTACTTGAGAGTTGAACCCAGGGCTTCACATGTACTTTCCATGTCTTCTACCACTGGGCTGCACCTTTAGCCCCTATTTGTATTATTATGTTTTATCTTGACACAAAGTCTCACTAAATTGTGCAGGCTTCTTCTGGCTTCAAACTTGAGATCTTCCTGTCTCTGCCTCCTGAGTCACTGGGATTACAGAAGTGAGCCACAGGGCCAGGCTAAATAATGGAAATGTAAATGAAACAATCAGAATCCAAGTTCATTATGCTACAGTATTTTATGGTGTATTAAGTACAGCATTGGGAGAAGGACCCTGCAACCCATTCCCAAAAATCAGTCTGCTATTGAAAACCCCATGAATAACAGAGAAGCACTGACAGTAGTGTTTCTTCTGTTGTACATAGGGTCTCTATGACTCAGAGACTGACTTGATGGCACCTAACAACAACAACAAGTACAGCCTGGTACTTGGACCAAGGAAGAAGTCCACTGGAGTAGACCAAGTGAATTCTGCATATAAAGAGGTCTCAATTTAATTCTCTGGAATCCCAAAAGTTATTTTCAAAATATGGTTAGTAAATATTGTTGTTGTTGTTGTTGTTAGGTGCCCTAGAGTCGGTATCCGACTCATAGCGACCCTCATAGGGTTTTCAATGGCTGAGTGCTTCGGGATTGCCTTGGGAGGGGATTGCCAGGTCCTTCTCCCATTTTTGTGGTGCTGGGAATTGAACTCGGGACCTCAGAGACTGCAGCGCAGCGCTCTACCCACTGAGCCAAATCCCAGCCCCTAGTAAATATTAGATGAATTAAATGAGAGAGGGGTGTTATACCTGTAAGTTAATGCGAAATTTTTTAATAGCAAAGAAGTTGCCAAGAAACTCCCAAGCATATGGGTACAGAGTCTTGAATGCATATTAACATTGGGGTGGGTTTAGCTCAGTTGGTAAAGTGCTGCTCTGCTTTCTCTGAGACCCTGAGTTTGGTTCTTTGCACCACAAATATAGGAGAATGATCTGGCAACCCACTCCTGAAATAATTAGCTATTTAAAACCCTATGAGATTCGCTATGAGTTGGGCCTGACTTGAGGGCACCTAATAGCAAGGACATTAACATACAATTGTTTATTATTATCATAAATGGGCCTGACTGGAACAGGGGACTACTTATATAATTGTTTCCGTTGATAGCCCAGAGTTTGAAATAGAAGAGGAAAAACAACAACAACAACAACAAAAACAAAAACAAAAACAAGAAATTGCAAGAAGGGGAAAATTTCATTAAATTCTATTGCATACCTCCAAGAAACCACTTCACTTCTGCTAGCTCAGGTCCTTACTATTTGGAGTTTTCCTAGAAGCTAACCCTATCTATTTCTTTAAGTCTTTTTATGTCACCTAGAAACCTAAAGCACACTTTCCCCACAATGGGTATGTCACAATACAAATGTTTTAGGCTTAATTTGGAATATTTCCATTAAAACTGTGGTTTACCTGGGATTGATTGTGCACACCTGTGATCATAGCTCTCAGGAGACAGAGGTAGGAGGATTATGAGTTTGAAATAAGCCTGGGCTACATAGTCTCAAAAAATTAATAAAGATTAAAACAAAACATCTATCAAAAAAACCCTACTGGATCTGGGCACTGTGGTGCACACCTATAATCTCAGCTACTCAGGAGGCTGAGGGAAGATGATTACAAATTCAAGGCCCAAGGCACCCTGTGCAACTTAGTGAAACCCTGTCTCAAAATAAAAAATGAAAAAGGGGCTAGGGATATGGCTTGGTGATGGAGCACACTGTGTTCAATCCTTCAGTACAGCAAAACAACAACAAAAACCAAAAAATAGAACAGAACAAAACAAATGAAAACAAAACAAAACAAAAAACCCTACTAGTTTAGAATAATAATCATTACATAATTTATATACATGACTCTCAGATTGGACCATGGCATAGTATTCATGATTTTTTTTAATAATTTAGTCATGAGCCTCCCTATAATTAATAATGATTTGACCAAATGTAGTACAGGTGTCCATCAGTGTTCATGGTGGATTGTATCTAGGAATCTCCATAGTTAGTAAAATCAGCAGATGCCTAAGTGTCTTAAATAAAATGGTATGGTATTTATGCCCATTTTCTCTTTTACTTGAAATCAACTCTAGATAATGTACAATATCCAACACAATGTAAATCTTATGTAAACAGCTGCTATACTTTATTGGTTAAGGACTAATGATAAGAAAACTGTGAGTGTATGTTGAGGAGAGATGCAACTATCACAGGCTGAACTTCATAGTACAGGAGGAGTCATAGGGTACATGATGTTCAAACAAGTGTTGAAAACAGATTGAGGACTTGTGAAATGGCCTGAGGCTATAGCAAGCCCTGCATTCACAGTACTTCATTCATGTGGACTCAACACAGTAGGGAATTCAAATTTTGCTTTGAGAACTTTTTGTTTTTTTCTTTCTTCTTTTCCTCAAATATTGTCCACCTGCAGTTGGTTGCATCTGTGGGCATTTCAAATTTTGTTTTTGGTTGTTAATAAAAAAAATAATTGGTTGTCTAAGTGTCTTTCCTTTCTCAAACTATTATTAATCCTTAGATTCACAGAACTGTGAATCCCATAGCTTACATTTTCAGCTCATTTGCCAGTCAAAATGTCAACTAGTCCCCATTTTGTCTTTCATTTAATTTTGACTTGTCTTCCTCATCAAGATCACACACCCTTCAGAGTGTGGAGGAGGCTACCATGCCTTCATTATATGTATTGTATTGTGCTTTTCACTGTGTCCAGCATGAGTAAGAAGCACAGAAAAATTTTGACTGACATAAATATTGAGTTCAAATTTGTAGAAACCCTTTGCAGCTGTGTAGGAGCTATGACCTATAAGGGTGCTACTCACTTAATGTGTTTCCCTGTCAGATTTATATTGCCTCAGTTTTAAAACTCCATACAAATACTACAGTCTTGAAGGCTATAAATTGTATTATCTGATTTTAAATAATCACTTATATAATTAAAGTATTTAATATAGCTTTCAAATATTTAACACTTTCATACATTAACATAATATTCTTTAGATGATGTGAATATATATTCTGCACTATGATTGAATTCAAGAGTTCTTCATTTATCCATTTCATGGTATAGAGATCAAAACATATGCTCTACTTCAACTAGACTGCCTTGCAATATTAAACCACATAACCTGACCAGAAATTTAAAATACATTAACATGAACTGATGATATTAATTCCAAAAGTATGTGATTTAGCTAATTAGTCATAAACTGTACTTGAATAAACTAGTGAAGCGTATTGTAGAAGAAAAGAAGTAGTTCTTAGTAGGAAATAGAGTTTATTACTTTAATTTACTCAAAAAACCATAGTGCCATATGTAAATCATGAGAGTAATATAAAAAGAAAAATACATAGAATTTTTTTATGAGTCCTGGCTGGTACTTGTTTAAAGAACAAAAGTATGAAACTGAGAACAAAATACAGCTTTATAGATTAATTATTGTAACCTAAATATCACTGTTTAGCTGCAAATGGGCTTTTAAAAGTACTTTTGGAAATATCTTCAGGAATATTAACCCAGGAGCACTTACCTTGATGTAACAATGCCTGAAATGGAAGATATTTATTATGGAATTTATTGTGAAATATTAAGTAATTATTCATCTAAATTTAGCAAAGAAAGGCTAAAGAAATAATTTCTGCAGTAGCAACCTATGATAATTCCGCCTTCTAATAAAAGCTAATGTTCCATAGAATAAAGTTGAGCCTGCATATGTGACACTGATACAAGGGAAAGATTACATGGGATGATGTGGATTAATTCTGAGGCTTTTGCAACATCTGCATTTTCAGGCCTGCACTACTCTACAAATCTGATTTTTTTCTTCAGAACAGGAATGAATGAATGAATGGTGGGATGGATGAATGAAAGAATTCCTTGATGGTCTGTAAGATTTTTTTTTTTTTTTTTTTTTTTACCCAAAAGGCTGAGGCAGCCAGAGATTGTGCTTGGGTGTTACATGTGTTTTTGTATCTTCCTGAAATTCAGTCAACACCTGAGGCAAAGATGTAATGACTTTAAGCACTCAGTCCCTTCTGAGCTTTACCTCCTTCTGGCTTTTGGGGGATGTTATATTTCCTTTCTCAAGTAAATTGAGGGAAGTGACCGGTTTGCATCAATAGGATTTGAGTAAAAGCACTGTGATTCACTTCCAAGCCTGGCCATTGATTTTTTTGATGCCTGTCCCTTCAATGCCCTATTTGCAGTGCCTCTGGGATTTAAAAGGCCAAGTTGTCCAGATAGAAGTCCTATTTGGCAGGATAATCATAGTCTCAGCCAATCTGTGCACATGAACACTCTGAACCCAAAAGGCATAGCCACAGATATTTTAGGGTGAATTTGTAAGACCAATATTCTTCTATGATCTAGCATAGCTTAAGACCCTTCCTTAAAGCTATATAAGAACTAATACACTCCATTGTTCCCTATGCAAGAGTGTCTACCTAATATTTCAGATGTATTTCTCTGATTTCCTTCCATGTTTTTATATTCTTATTCCTCATAACACTCAGGAATGAAGATCATCTGAAGTATTGTTCTGTTTGCATAGGAACTGATAATTGCTCACACACTTCATTTTCACATTTCTTTAGAATATCCCTGGAACACCCAATGTCAAATCCTCGAGGGAACTTGTTGCCTCTCAACATCTCTTCAGCAACCATATTCCATTGTGCCTCTTTATTAATTAGATTTTTAAATGTCTACAGCTTAGTTTATTCCTCCTTTATAGTAACTCCATTCTGGTCCATCCTACAGTATCCAAATAAACATTTATTAAGGTATCAAACAACACTTATTTTCTTGAGCAGTATTCCATCAATCAAACTACATAATTTGATTTAACTTTTTGTTTCTGATTTGATTTTCTTCTGTTGTTTTACTTTTACCTTAACACAGCATGAATAGTTTGATTGAAGCAAACAGGCGTTTATGTATTTATGGATTTATTTACTTATTTAGTGGGATTTTGGAGTTGAACCCTGAGGTCTTATACATACTTTGGAAGTGCTCTACAACTACAGAGCACCCTTATCCAATTATGTATTTATTTATTTATTTATTTATTTAGACTTTCTATCTTGAGACTGGGTCTTACTAAGTTATACAGGCTGCTTCTGGCTTAGAACTTGTGATCCTCCTGCTTCAACCTCCTGAGTAGTTAGGATTAGATTCATGACCACTAAAATGGGAGAAGGATATGGCAGCCCACTCCCAAGAACAATCCCAAAACAATCAGCCATTGAAAACCCTGTGAGGGTCTCTGTGATTCAGACCTGACTCAAGGGCACCTAACAAGTTACAACAACCACCACATTTAGCTGAGAAGACAGTTAAAAGGCATAATTTTGGAAGGTGAGATATTGGTAAAATAAGGCCTTTCAAAGATGATGCAGGCTTATCTACAAGAAATCTGTACAGTCTGTTGTGCTAGTACACTTGGTTTGGGAAGGTGACTCGGTATCATAACCACTGATAAGTTAGGAACAAATGTAAACATAATGTGAATTTCAGGCTTGCCTATGTGCAATTCCATCTGCAATGAACATTGGTTGAGCATAGAAAACTTCGGTCACCTAAACATAGCCACCCAAAGATATATAAAACGCACATATGCATATACCTCTTGCATTTATCAGTTACTTGCGTGATGAGCTGAACTATCATATCTGGTGTTATACTTTTCTGTCAAAATCAGATACACTTCTTTCCACCATGTTGCAATAACACAAGCTGTAATGCTCCTTAACCCCATTTCTTCAAGACAATGTCAGGTCTTTTCAAGGCCCGGCCATATTTATTATGTATACATATGTATATTTTAATAATTTAACATGTAAAAATTTGTGATTATGCTGCTAGATTTTATTTTATGTGTTAAAAAGCATTTGAGTTTATGCCTCTTACCCTCTTTATCCCATTAGTTTTGTGATTTTATTGTGTAATTTAGCATTGTGTTGTAAGAAAAACAAAATCCTATCTTGCACTAAAATGAAAAGGATAGTACTGGAATTAACAGGGAAATAAGCAGGTTTTGTGTAGAAATAGATGCCAGCAGACTGTACACACACTTATCCTAAGGGGGATGTGCAATAGTGTAACTAGACATGGAGGAGAGTGTCAAAGGAATTACTCTTGTGCAACGTCAAGTGATGTGAGTGCACTGGGTACTACTGGAGGCAGACAATCCCAGTGTGTAGCAATCAGAAAGGAGCTGCCTCACTTCAAAATTGCAAGCAAAAGATATTGAACAAGCTGTCACACATGGTAACAGAGCTCTCAGGGCTTTCTGATAATCATCAACTGAAAAATGGCATTCACATATATAATCCAAATTCTTCCAAGAGTATGATATTCCTCTCAGTATACTGCAAACACTAAGAGCAACTATGGAATAATTGCTTAAGTATTCCTATTCAAAATAAAGAGAAAACCTGAAAATGCACATTTTGAAAAACAAAGTCCTGTTAAACTATGAAAACTGGCTATTTGTAATAAAGATGTGATGTATATTTATACATAAATATAGACTTAGTTGTGGGTAGCACAGTGATAGATACTGACTAGCATGCATTTTAAAATCCTGATTAGCTAATATATGCCAGATGGAAACAGAAATATAACTTGGAAGTTTTTTATTATGGTATTCACATTGAATTTTTTACTTATTTTTGATATTTTCCCATTTTTGTTACTTATCTTGCCTTACATAAACTGAATAGCATGTTGAGTGCATTATATCACCACATTTTCTGTAAAGTAATTTTACAGGGGAATTTTTTTATCCTTCACTAAGAAAAATTTTGTTTTAGTAATGGTTCTTTTTCTGTGTATGCTTGACTATGGAAA
>VMDO01041366.1:0-11257 GCA_007922755.1 Pedetes capensis
TGATTAAGATGCATAAAGTATGTAAGATATTTTGATTATGAAGGGTTAATTACACTTTGAAAAATTCTAAAATTTAATAGAAGCAGTAAAGAATGAAATCCATCACAGGGTTTGATAAGGGAAGCAAATCTATTATTACTGATATGAAGCAAAAGAATCATTAAAGCAAATAGATATGAGATTCCTGCACAATTATAGAACCAGTGAAGAAATATATGAAATATTGTTGCCTCTATTCCATGTGGAGCACAGCCAAAATTTCTAATATACATATAAATTTGTATCCAAGAAGAAAAGAGAGAATATAAGGCTGAAACAATATTCAAAACAGTAAATGCAAAGGATGTTATAAAGCACTTAAAGTATCCACCCAATGACTCAAGAAGTTCAGGGAAGCCCAAGTGAAAACCACACTCAGTAGTCTCTTCAATGAAGCCTACTGAAATTGAATACACAAAAAAATCATTATGAGTTCAAAACACTCAATGGAAATCTTTGTACCTCTCTAGCTAGTAATTATAGATATTTTGCTGATGTCTAGGTCAAGGACAAGGGTACTAGAACAGCTAATGGAGAGATGATGCATAAACACCATATATGGTACCTATATTCTACCATTCACCAATATTCCATTCTTCCCTGTACTAGTTAGGGTCAGAAAGGAAAAGGGAAATATCACTAGAAAAATTTCACATAAGAGACTTTTTAGTCAGATTGGAAAAGGTGAAAGAGAAACAGTTTCTAATTTTGTTGTACTACTTCTCATTGTCAATGTGTGTCAGAAATCATATGGCAAGGGAGACTAGATAATGTACAAGTTACCCAACTCCAAATTGTATGAGGGGAAAAAGCAGATATATGTAATAAAAACAGCACATAAACTTTGCTTTCTTTCTTTACAATGTGAATGAAATAATTGAGCTTTTTTTTCAGAAACCAATTTCATGTGTTTTATGTTTATAATATAGTCTCTTCATTTTTATAGTATCTTGCCTAAAATAGGTCTCAATATATTTTTATTAACAAATTAAACATCTGAGTGGCACATTTCATATCCTTGTGGACCCTTACTCGTGCCATTTTCTGCTTGTTTACACATTTACATGAAACAGGATATTACATTTACGTGAAACAGGATTATATTATTTGCACAAACATTTATTTCAAGTTAACATAAAATAATATGTTGACTATATGAATTCCAAAGTAATTCAAAATTATTATTTCCTCACTGTTGTTTGCATGATACACTTCTCTGACATTTAATGTTTCTAGTAGATGCCTAATTAGCATGATTCACCTTAGCATTAGGGTACACTCATCAGTACCATCTCTCTCCGGAGACATCATAATTATACTTTCGTACAAGAATCCCCTGTGCCTGTTTTGAGGATACAAAAAAAAAAACAGATAAAACTCGTATTTTTCTTTTGCTAAGAATATTTAAAAATCAATTTTTAACTGGAAGGTGTATGAGGTAAAAAAAGGAAAACAAAAGTTGCAATCCAACTTTCTTTCACAAGAGTTACTGTCAGCTAAGTAAAATACATTATCAGGTTTTCCTAGCATCAAAGGTCAATGTTTGGTTCTTTTTACAAAATTTTTTAGAAAAAGGATGTATCAAGTATTTGTTCCTAGCCTGAGCAACTTAGAATAGTCTTTTACTGTCAATTTTCAATGATGTTCTGTCTCAACAATTTCTACTCAACAGTTCATACAGCTCACCTTTTTTCCAATGCTGTTGCTGCTTGTGATTTGCTCCCTCTCCTCCTTATGAACTAAGAGCTTTGCTTAATAAACAAGAAATATACACAGCTTTATCACTTCTATTGGCCTATTTCACTGTAAGTATTATTCAAAAATCTGACAAGGATCCCACGTTTTTTCTTTTCCTCCCTTTGTGTTTCTCTTCTTTTGCTTCTTTTTCATTATTTTTCTTTCTTTTTTCTTCTTCCTCCCTCCCTCAGGCGCTCTCTCTTTTCCTCTTTTCTTTTTTTTCTCTTCCTTCCTCCCTCCCCTTCCCACCTCCTTCCTTCCCTTCCTCACATCCCATGCCCCATTCTCACCTTCTTTCTCTTTCAATATAGCCATATTCCACAAAGTAGGATCTTGAGTTTTGGATTCCTACTCTGTAACCCGTGATAAATTGTCAATTTTGCTCCTGGACTATTGTATTGCCACAGCTTTTGGCTTTACTAGTAAATAATACATTTGTAATAGAGACACTTTTACTTGATGGAAATTTTTGCAATACTATCTGAGTTCAAACTTTCAGACTTAATGTGAATTGACTACTTGGGTAATTCTATACAGTTTTTGCCACTGTCTGGGATACCCAAATATCTCCTCATGTCCCTAACTCTTTCCTAGAGCATAAATTGCCAAACTTCTAGGATACCTGGCTAAGGTCATGTTGTTGCACCTTCTACCAGCACCCAAGACTACATCACCATCCTATCAGGGTCTCCCCAACTTTAGGAAGAGGTTTTCTCTTTGCTTCATTCCTACAATATGCTCTGTCTCATTATACATAATCAAATTCCACCTAACACAGTATCTAAGTTTTATAATATGTAAGAAAACCACAGGGAGGCACAGGTTGAAAAATGTAAGAAATGCTCCAAAAGGCAAGCATCAAGCACTGACACTTAAAGAAAAAGCAACAGAGATTTACATCTGAGTAGTTCAACTGCTATCATATAGGGTTGTATAGCTGTAAGTATATCTTCTATTTCTTGCCTCATTTTTTTTTCTGTTTTCTAATCATTATAAATCCTAGATTACTTACTTAATTTTGGCTGTGAGAAATTGTTATTTAATTCAGAAAGAAATACTTTCAGGTTTTTAAAACTTTGGGAAATTCTGAGTTTGTTTCTTTATGTAAATGTTTGTTTTAATGGCCCTGATTTGTTTGTTAAATTATCAATTGCCTATATAGCCAAGAGTGACAATAAACATACTTAAAAATGGAAAATAATTATTAAAAATACTTCAAAATGTTTCATTTTCAGAATATCAGAACATGTGGTCATTAGGATAGTGTTTTAATAATAAAAGAATATTTACATTATAAATATTTCTATTTAATTTTCACACACAGGATCAAATTGTTAAAAGAAGGCAAAACACATTTGATAGGGATATTTTTCTTATACTGATGTATTTTATTAGACCTACTAAGTGGCTGACTTAATAGAAAATAGCTAATGACTTAAGGCAGATATAAGACATAGGATTTTTTTATTGTGATTAATATGTATTTTCAAAATTCAGTACAGCTTAGTGGCTGATTTAGTGCTTCATTACAGGTCTTATATGATGTATAAAAACACACATAAATCACAGCAGATGTGATTTAAAATTTTGTCCTGTTCTATCTAAATCATTATTTTTTGTTTTCACTTATAAACCTGGCAGAAGTCAGCTATAAGAAATGAAAAATCGAACATCTGTGAACAAGTTCATCCTTCTGGGATTAACAGACGACCCAAAGTTAAATATTTTTATTTTCTTATTTCTATTTTTCACTTATATCCTGAGTATTACTGGAAATCTGACAATTATTACCCTAACTCTGATAGATTCACACCTCAAAACGCCCATGTATTTCTTCCTTAGGAATTTCTCTTTGGTAGAAATCTCATTCACAACAGTGTGCATTCCTAGGTTTCTGGTCAGCATTCTAACAGGGGATTTGACAATTTCCTATAATTCTTGCATGGCGCAGGTGTTTTTCTTCATACTCTTTGGTTCAACTGAATTTTTCCTTTTGACTGTTATGTCTTATGACCGTTATGTAGCTATCTGTAAGCCCTTGCATTATACAACAATAATGAACAGCAGGATGTGCAACCAGCTTGTAATTAGTTCTTGGCTGGCTGGATTTCTCATTATCTTTCCACCTATGATCATGGGGCTTCAACTGGATTTCTGTGACTCCAACATCATTGACCATTTCACCTGTGATGCCTCTCCTATGCTACTGATCTCCTGCACAGACACAGCCTTCCTAGAGCTCATGATATTTTTCCTGGCAGTTTTCAATCTCGTGGTAACATTAACATTAGTGATTCTGTCTTATGTATTCATCCTTAGAACAATTCTCAGAATCCCTTCTGCTGAACAAAGGAAAAAGGCCTTTTCCACTTGTTCTTCACACATGATTGTTGTCTTTATTTCTTTTGGAAGCTGCATCTTCATGTATGTAAAAACCTCAGCAAAAGAAGGAGTAGCTTTGACTAAAGGTATAGCAGTGCTGAATATTTCTGTTGTCCCAATGCTAAATCCCTTTATTTACTCCCTAAGAAACCAGCAGGTAAAACACTCCTTTAAGAACTTGGTTAGAAAAAGGTTGCCAAATAAACTTTAATTGTAAAGAAATTCTTTGCCTCAACTTTAAATGTAAATTGCAATACTTATATGTAATGCAATACTCAGATTATTGTATATCTCCATCCAATGCTATATTCAAGTTCCTTTTCCTGAACATTTTCTTCTTCATTTTTCCCATTTTGACTTTTCTTGGCACCATTGTGTTTTTACAATTTACATGCCCTAAAAATTTCATAAGCATGAGTGATTCAATGTCACCAAAATGAGAAATGACATTTAACAAGAATATCAGAATTTAGTTTTAAATAACCATTAAAGAACTTTGCAAAAGCAAAAGGTTATATCAAGCAACTCTGATGACTATTTTTCCCAGTGCCTAAGCACAGAGTACTGAAACAAGCTCTTCCATGAGGTAAAGTCTCCCACTTCTAGTGTGGTTCTATTTCTCCTGCTCTCTCCACTGATTTTTTTTATCACAAATATTAGCCAATATGATTTGGTGAACAGGTGTTATATCTGCACTGTGAAGTCCATCCTTTATTAATGTAAATTTATGTAATGTAAATGTTGCTTAATGCCTTCTTGATTCAAATTCCAAAGTTACTACAAGGGTCCCTTTGCTGTTTCTGGCAAGCCTCACTACCCCCAGTGTTAAGTATCTTTAATGAAATACACTCATGGTTGCTTCATGGCCCATTCCTTTCTTTAAATTTGATAATGCTGAGCCTGGGACTGGAGTTTAGCTCAGTTGGTAGAGTGCTGTTCTGCACTCTCTGAGGCTCTGGGTTTGATACCCAACACTGCAAAAATGAGAAAAAGATGAGGCAATCCACTACCGAAGCAATCTTGGAACAATCAGCCATTGAAAACCCTACATAGGGTCACTGAGTCAGATCCCACTTGATAGCACCTCACAACAACAATGCTGAGCCAAGAGCTCATCTGACACTTCTTTGGAAAGAATCTGGCTTGCCTTTGATTTCCTGAGAGCCAACATATTCTTTTTTAATTTTACTGGCAGTTTTAATTTTTCCGGCAGTTCAAATCCATAAATATTTTATCTTCCAAGTAGTTCTCAAAATTTCCAGTACATTGATGATAGTCTAAATTGTTTTACAGTGTTTGTATGGTTTTATTCTGGTATGGTGGCTCAAGCCTATAATCCCAGAGACTTGGGAGGCAGAGGCCAGAAGATCACAAGCTGGAGGTCAGCCGCAACTTGTGCAACTTAATGAGACCCTGTCTAAAAGTAAAAACTAAAAAAGGGCTGAAGGTGAGGCTCAGTGGTAGAGCGCTTGCAAAAACATGCATGAGGCCCTAAGTTCAACCCCTAATATCACAAAAATAAATAAATAAATAAATAAAACTAGTATTTTTGTAGAATTTTGGAGGGTGTGGGATTAAGAATGTTTACCATATTCATACTTTCTTATAACAGGTTATTAATTATAGCCCTAAACTTATATGAATAAAGATGTGCTTAGTATTCATCCATTTGCTTTACTATTGTCTTCTTCAGTAAGCAATGCATGAACACATAAAGTTACTTAATTTACTATCACAATATTTTTCTTTAATATTCATTTGAATTCTCAGTATCTTGGTTCTGTTCTCTCCCACAGGAAAAAAAAATGAGTCTTTCTGAAAAGCATTTATAGAAACAAGGTTACAAATAACCAAACACAGATGAAATATAACAAATTCATTCTGAGAACATTAATACCTAAAACATGTATATAATATTTCTATCTTTATTTCTCAGAAAAATGATTTACTACATTGATCATGTCTACAGCCATAGCCCTGTGGCATTCAATCCCATCAGATCTCGGAAGCTAAGCAGGGTCGGGCCTGATTAGTACTTGGATGGGAGACCTCCTGGGAACACCAGGTGCTGTAGGCTTGGGAGACGGACCTGCCAACCTATTCCCAAGAATCATCCTGCCATTGAAAACCATATAAACAGCAGAGAAGCACTGACAATAGTGTTTCCCCTGTTGTATGTAAGGTCACTATGAATCAGATACCTACTCAATGGCACCTAACAACATTGATCATAGGAAATATTTTGCTATATTGACAGTAACTTCAGTTGGAATTGGGAAGTATATCAGAATATTTCCTTAGGAATCATAGAGCTGAATTTCTAGATATTCCAGAATTGTGATTTTTATTTTTTTCTTTGCTTGGAAAAGCTTTTTAATATTCCAGTATTTGCTTTGGAGATTCTATGTGCATACAAGTTTGCTTTGCACTATTAATGTAAGTATGGCTCAAGTAATTTGATGCTCATTAAAGCCCAGCTCATCCAATGCATGTGGGAAAAAATGATCTTCTAATAAATGTTTGACAACTCATTATTAAAAAAACAAAATTCTCAGACATAAATTTTACTAATACAATTTTAAAATAATAGTAATAAAGTATACAATGAGCTTTATTATAAACCGGGCACCCTAGTGCATGCCTGTAATCCCTGTAAATGGGATGGCTGAGGCAGGAAGTCACAAGTTTGAAGACAGAGGCAATCTTCGCAACTTAGCAAGACCATATCTCAAAATTAAAAATCATTAAAATTAAAAATTAAAAAGAGTCTAAGGCTCAGCTCAGTGGTAGAGCATTTCCCTGGGTTCAACACCCAAAAGCAAAAATATATATAAAAAAATTTAAAAATACTACAACTCCCAATAGTGTTATAGCTGGGTCATATGGTAGATCTAATCTCAATTTTTTAAGATATCTCCATATTGATTTCCACAGTGGCTGGACCAATTTACAGCTCCACCAGCAATGTAAGAGCGTACCCTTTTCCCCCGCAACTTTTCCAGTATTTGTTGTTATTTGTTTTATTGATCTTGGCCATTCTTACTGGGGTAAGGTGAAATCTCAGAGTTGTTTTAATTTGCATTTCCCTAATGGCTAGAAATATTGAGCAATTTTTCGTGTATTTCATGGCTTTACAGACCTCTTCACTTGAGAACTGTCTACTCAGTTCCTTTGCCCATTTGTGTATTGGGTTATTTGTTTTTTGGGGAGTTTTTTTTTTTCTTGAGTTCTTTATAAATTCTAGTAATTAGACCTTTACCTGATGTATAAAATGCAAAGATATTTTTCCATTCCATGGGAGTTTCCTTGACTCTGTTAATTGTTTCTTTTGCTGTGCAGAAGATTTTTAATTTCATGTAATCCCATTTATCTATTCTTGTTGCAATTTCTTGAGCAATTGGAGTCCTATTAAGGAAATACTTTTCTATGCCTATATGATGGAGTGTATTGCCTATCTTTGGGAGAAGGACCTGGCAACCCCCTCCCAAAAATCAATCTGCCATTGAAAACCCTATGAACAGCAGAGAAGCACTAACAATAGTGTTTCCCCTGTTGTACAGAGGGTCGCTATGAGTCAGATACCGACTCGACGGCACCTAACAACAACAACATTGCCTATCTGGCCTTCTATAAGTTTTAAAGTTTCTGGTTTTATGTTGAGGGTCATCATACCACTGAGACACCTGCATCTCCATATTCAATGCAGCACTTTTCACAATAGCAAGGATATGGAATCAACCAAAGTGCCCTTCAACAGAAGAATGGATAAAAAAAAACTATGGTACATATATGCAATGGAATACTACTCAGCAATCAATAAAAATGAAATGAGATCATTCGCAGCAAAATGGATGGAATTAGAGAAAATTATTTTAAGTGAACGAACACAAGCTCAGAAAGAGAAACACCACATGTTCTCACTCATATGTGGGAGCTGAATCAAAATTATAAGAAGCAAAAATCCTATTCAAAGGTTGGATCAAAATAAAAGGAAAAAAAGCTAAGAATGGTGTCAATATAAATAGGCTAGAAAATGCATGCAATTGTTCTGACAAGATAAAAACAAAGTTCACTACAGGAAAAGTTTCTATCTTAAACACAACTGGAACCCAAGTACATTTAGAAAAATATTACCAAGTAAAAGATAAAGAAGACTTAGATGGGGAAGGTGGGGGGGGGAACCATACAAGAGGGTAAGGGGAACCTATATAAATAATGTACATCAAAATGCATATATGAAAATGTCACAATAAAAAGCACGTCAGAATGAATCACATTAAGGTGTACATTAAAAATTTCCAATAAAAAACATTAAAATTTTTATTGTAAATTGATTTCCACAGAATGCTTTCATTTTTTAAAAAAAATTAAGTCCATAAATAGTCTATGTTTGCAATTCAACTATAATTTGACAAATAAAGTTATATTTCAATCTGTTCACTCTTTTTCCTATAAATTTATTGTTATTAAATCTTATCATGGGTGAGTTTTAAATAGTTACTAGATTAATATTAAATATAATGTTTAGCTATGCTTGCATAATTTTTTTTTTTGTGGTACTCTGGGTTGAACCCTGGGCTTCACGCTTGCATGCTTTGCAAGTGCTGGACCACTGAGCTGCACCCCAGCCCATTTTTTGTTTACTTTTTTGAGACAGGGTCTCGCTAAGTTACGCAGACTGTCTCTGGTCTGGAACTGGTGATCCTCCTGCCTCTGCCTTTGGAGCCACTAAGATTACAGGCATGTGCCACCGTGCCCGATGCATAATTTATTTTTAAATTGTGGCTTTGTTTAATAACTGCCAACCAAGATTCTGGCCTGCAGCCATACCACTGTGACATCAGATCCCATCCTCAGAAGCTAAGTAGGGTATGGTCTGTTTAGTACTTGGATAGGAGAACACCTGGGAATACCAGTTGCTATAGGCTTGAGAGAAGGACCTGGCAGCACAGTCCCAAAAAAATAATCAGCCATTGAAAACCCTATGAATAGCAGAGAACCACTGACATAATGCTGGGCATAGCACAGTGTAGGAGAGTGTTTCGTTCTGTTGCACATAGGATCACTATGAGTCAGACTTGACTCCGTGGCACCTAACAACCACCACCAAGATTCTAAAAGCTTAACACTATGACAGTGTTCTGTTTACTCAAAATTCAGGACAAAAAGGGCTATGTTAAGTTGTTGACTAAAACTGTGTTTGACGTGCACCTCAATTTTTTGCAATTATATGCCTTATTGCAATTTTCCACCTTTTTAAAATAATGTATTCTCCTGTATATACACTTTTAAATAGTACTTTGACCTGTTGGTAATACAATAAAGTAATATTGTAATAAAGCTTTTATTAAAGCCTAAGCATATTGATCACCTAAAATTTAATATAATATGCATAATACCAACAGAAAACTAAAATTGTGGTTATTTTGTCTGCAAATTACATGTGGCACACAATTTACAAAGAAATAAAATAATACGAGTCTTTGCATAAGACTCTAATATTCAAGCAGAAATACAAAAGAGAGAACCAGGAATGCAGAAAAATATAAAAGCATTAAGTAATATAAATATGAATATTATACATATTTATGTATGTATATATGTCACACATAATTGATAGAGATATATATAACATGATATTATTATTGGTAAATATTAGGGGAAAGTGAAGCAAAATTCTAACCTCTTTATCAATCAAAAGTTATCTGAAGAAGTTTATTCTAATAGTTAATTAGTAGAAATAAATGAAAGTCAGTATAAATCATTCCAGAATAAAGTAGTTAGGAAATGTACTCAATGAGCTAATGAAACAAAGTACAGTATTTTAAAAAGATATCAAGGATCTCTAATCAGCAGAAATAAGAGAAAATAAGGAACTGCACATGAAATACATACTGAAATTCTGACCAAAGGAATAATTGAAGCAAATAGCCAAAAGCTAAAGATCTTAGAGTTTGAATCTATTAACAATGAGAAAAAAAGGAAAGAAAGAAAGAAAGCCTCCGCTGATAATGCTTTCCCCACTTTAGTATTATGTCATAAATAAACAATTACTTCTACATGCCAACAGGCAAAAATGACCAAGGCTTTACTGTTAAAGAAAAAAAAATTTAAATACCTAATATGAAATTCTGTGCAACCCAGCAAGCCCCTGTCTCAAAAAGTAAAAAATATGGGCTGGGGGCGCAGCACAGCTTTCCGCCCACTTGGGAGACCACTTGGGAGAACCAAATCCTCTTGTGGGTGGGATGATATTCAACCCCCCCAGAGAGAGTCTGTAGTAGGTCTACCATGCACAGCAATTGCGCTAGAAACTGTTCTTATTGTGTTTAATTGTCCCACAAGACTCTGCCAGAAAGGAGCACTCTGTCCGCATGGTGCAGATTTGGAAAACTGCTACTTGGCCAACTGACTGGAACAGATCCATATTTGTGCCTATTCCCAAAAAAGGGGATCCGACTGAATGTGCAAACTATCGGACAATATCATTAATATCACACACCAGCAAAATTCTACTAAAGATCATTCAGAAGCGACTGCAGCAATACATAGACAGGGAATTACCGGAAAATCGAGCGGGATTCAGAAGAGGGCGGGGAACTAGGGACATCATTGCTGATGTCAGGTGGATATTAGCTGAAAGCAGAGAACATCAAAAAGATGTCTATCTATGTTTTATTGACTATGCAAAAGCATTTGATTGTGTGGATCACAACAAATTATGGATAACACTTCGGAAAATGGGAATACCAGAACACCTAATTGTGCTCATGAGAAATCTGTACATGAACCAGGAGGCAGTTGTTGGAATAGAACAAGGAAACACTGAGTGCTTTAAAGTTGAGAAAGGTGTGCGTCAGGGCTGTATACTTTCACCCTATCTCTTCAATTTATTTATTTTTTTTTATTTTTTTTTTTATTAGAAATTTTTAATGTACATCATAATGTGATTCATTTTGACATGCTTTTCGTTGTGACAATTTTCATATATGCAATTTGATAAGCATTATTCATATAGGTTACCCCTTACGCTCCTCTATGTTTCCCCCCTCCCCCCTTCCTATCTAAGTTTCCCATCCAAGTCTTCTCTATCTTTTAC
>VMDO01041367.1:0-11256 GCA_007922755.1 Pedetes capensis
TTGCACCGCGTGTGACACTGGCAGATGTCATTGATATCCTGAAAAGAGGGGCTGAGCAGTAGATACTGGTTTCTAGTTGCAGATCTGCTCAGGAGGCTCTTGGGCCACCCAGCTGCCCTTACAGATCAGAAAAACAGAGGTCACCTGTGAAGCCCCCACCCACTAGTGTTTGGCCTGGGCTAGCTGGGGTATTTTTGTGAAGAATTCTAAAACCTGCTCTGGTCTTAGACTGCCCTCATCCAAATGCCTACCTAAAGCTGATATGCTTCATTTTATCATCCTTAGACGGGGAGCTTCTTACAGAGTTAAAGGCAGGTTCATTTTAAATGGTCTATTTGGCCCAAATTTGGTAAAGGAGAAGGCTCAGTCATGTTTACTCTCAATGAGGTATTCAGAATTCACCCCATACTTTTACTTTAATAACTACTACTGAAAGCCAGGTGCCAGTGGTGCATGCGTATAATCCCAGTGATTCCGGAGGCTGAGACAGGAGGGTTGCAAGTTTGAGGCCAGAGACGGCCTGTGTGACTTGTGTGAGACCCTATCTCAAGGTAAAAATTAAAAAGGGGCTGTGGGTACAGCTCAGTGGGAGAGCACTTGCCTAGCATGTGTGAAGTCCTGAGTTCAACCCCCAGTACTACATAATAATAATAATAATAATAACAACAACAACTGCTGTAGCTTCCTACTTCCACTGATTTTCTAAACTTGGGAAGAGAAGGAAGACAAGGAAACTTGGAGGGCAGCCACGTGTCTTGCTCTCAGCAGCTGGGCAGGCAGGGCTGCAGACCTGGAGGCGCCCTGTGCTGAGTCACAGACCCTGCCCTGCAGGCTGGGTGCCATGCCTCGGAAGGGCAGATGGGCAGCATGTGGTGAAGGTCCCAAGAGGAGAGCTGGTGAGAATCGCTGCGATGGGAAGGGACAGATGTTTGGGGTTTAGCCCCAAATGTTATTTTCCAGCTAAGAGAAACTCCCTTTTAAAGAACTGAACTGCTTGCCACCCCAGATTCCACAATGAGAAATGATCTGACCCCAGTGTTAGTCCAGTGCTCAGTTTTCAAGCAGGACTGAAATCTGAATGAATCTGAATTTGAATCGCAGCTTTGATGCTTTCTGTTTTAGGCTTTGGGAATATCACTTCGTCTTGGGGCATTCTTCGGGAAATAGGGGTGTTACCATCTTGTCAGAGGCATTCTGTCTTAGGGGACCCTCCTAGGCTGGCTGCCAGGGGAGACTGAAGCTCAACACTTACCCGTGACGATGGACATTTCAAGGCTTGGCAGGATGCACATAGCGGCTCCTGGCTCGTGGTAGGCTTGTGTGTGCTGGGAGTCGCTTAAAGATCTCTTGACATGCTGTAGCTGTTCCTCATGTCCTGCGGTACCTGGACCCTGCTTCCATCTGGTGCTCAGAGATGTCAGTGGGCAGCACTGATTGACTGTGAGACTGGTAGGGCTCCTCCACCTGCCAAGTTTTGTCCTCCCTGCTGCCCATTCTATTTTTTCTTTCTCCCTCTCTCCTCCTGGGGCAGGATGAGAGTCTAAATGCTGAACTCTAGGAAGTAATCTTAGATTCACTTTTTCTCCAAACACGTTATTATGGAAAATTTTCAAACCTACAAGAAAAGTGAAAGAATTTACACTGAACATCCATGTAACTACTATGTAAGATTACAATGAACATTTTGCTCTATCGGCTGGTATTGTCAATACTTTATGCAGTCCGAAGTAAGTTACAGACCCCAGAACATGATTTCCGGTGCTAGTTTTGAAGTGAGGGTTTGATGGGCAGCCATGCAGTCCAGCCTGTCCTGGCTACAGCAGGCTCAGGAGCCAGGTTCACTTTTAAAGCACTTGAATGGGCCTTGCTCTACTGGTGTGAGGTTCTGCTTCTGGGGCAGCGCACATCCCAGGTCAGGACTTGAAGGGAGGCTGCAAGGTTCCTGACCTCACAGTGGGCCCATCCAGAATCGGCAAGCATTGAGTCATTGTGTAGATGCTGAATCCTGTTTTTTTCTTCTCCCTTGCTTTCTTGCCCTCTCTATAATTTAATAGATCCTTTAGCATTTTGTCATGTCAAATATTTTTTCAAAAATGCCATTTAGTGGCTATATCATTCCTCAATGACAACTACAATGATACAGATAAATCTTGCAAATCTAATAGTGAGTAAAAGAACCTAGACACAAAAGAAGATATATTCTATAATGATTATGTGCCTCTCCATGACAGCACTGGATACTTGGACAGTTTTTAAGTCTGTTATCTGTAGGCATGCCTTTGCCAGTACAAGGGATGATGCTCCTTAAAGCCTCACACCACATGATGCCCAGGGTGCTGGGGCAGTTCCACAGCGTGGCATGCTTTCTTCCACAGAATCAAGATGGCCGTCCTCTCTAAGGAATACGGTTTTGTGCTTCTAACTGGTGCTGCCAGTTTCATGATGGTTCTTCACCTAGCCATCAATGTTGGCAAGGCCCGCAAGAAGTATAATGTGGAGGTAAGTGGGAATGTCAGCTGGTGCTTTTGTAGGCTTCTTCAAGGCCGTGGACTCATCCTAGAAATTGCTTCCAGTCATGGGAGGAGAGAGGAGTTGCTTGTGGTGGCGATGGCAGTTTTAGGGCTGTACCTGTATGAGAGAAGCCAACCAAAGGAAACGTGGAGGAGGCGGAGGTTTGTTGGAAGGTGATAGAGGATTTCTACCCACAGAGGCAGTGCAGGCATATGGCGTGGCAGCAGGGTCCATGGCTAATGACCTCACAGCATGGCAGATCAGGAGCAGACAGCAACTGGAACCAGGGCTCTGAGTAAAAACCTCCACAAAGCTAAATCCTGCCTCCCAGAGTTCCCAGAGCCTCCACAAACAGCACCATCAGCTGCAGACCCAGAGTTCAAACACATGCCCTTTGGGGAACATTTAGATCGGAACCCTGACAGTCCCTATTATAAATTCTGCTCCTTTATGGCAGGAAAGAGGCAAGAAATAAATGGCCCCCTAGGGAGTAATTTCCACCTGATTAGAGTTTGTCTTTTTTATAGAAAGCCTGGTCTGCTGGGATTAGGACAGTCCCTTTTGGCTAGAGCTATTTGTTAGGTACAGTGCTATGCTCTAACGAGGATTAAATGACAATGTTGTTTTCTGGTTTGCCATTTTAAAAATGATGTTTTAAGGTGATTTGCCTGTTTTCCAAGTAGAGAAGAGACACTGAGCTGAGCTAGGGCTTAGCCATTAGATGAGGAAGAAGGTCTATTAAATACTTCCTTTAGTTCCAGCTGGTCTAAAAGAGAGAATTTCTAAAGTTGTCCCTGGTGAGCAATTAAATGTCTATTTCTGCTTAGCATCTTCTAATTAGACTCCCTCACCAGGGCTGCTTTTAAAGTTTTCATATCTGGTTTCTTCTTTTTCTTCTAACAGACACTTCCAGTAAAACTCTCATGTACTCAATTATCTGTTCCCCAGTAAGGGAATTTTAAAGGAGGTGGTGGTGATGACTATAGGGTAGAAGCTGTTTTTCAGCAGCATCTTTGTAATGCATCTGAAATCCACCACCGATGTGTAACATCAAGGAAGAGCAGTGAGTTTGGCACAGGCTGCTGCTGTCCCTTGTGCTGCCACAGCAATGACACCTTCTCATCACTAGATATGTAATAGAAACATTGGACCTGCTGAGAACTGAGACTCTGGTCTCTGTAAATACGCGAGCAGAAATCAGGTAGTCCTCCGTGAAGAGTGTAACAAGACACTTGGGGGTACGTCATTTTCAAGGTGACTTTTCACTCAACACTGAATGCTGCGCTGAGCCATGTGATTGTGTGTGCTTTGCTTTCACAGTACCCTGTCATGTATAGCACAGACCCTGAAAACGGACACATCTTCAATTGTATTCAGCGAGCCCACCAGAACACGTGAGTGTCGGCCCCGAGGGGCACCAGAGACATCGCAGAGTGGGCATTTGCTTCCCAAAACCTTAGCATCGGGGCACTGCATTGGCTGAGTGATGTCATGGTGACGATCAGGGCATTTCATTAAAAGTATCATTAAAAACTTCTTTAAACAGATTAAATACTAACCAAAATTATGAGTGTTTAGGGTGGAGAGATTTCTGGATAATCTTTTCCGAAACGTCTTTAATGTTGCATCACATTCTGCAGGATTTGCAGTGGGTCCCACCTGAACTGACATGGAGGGCTGTGGATGTGGCTCAGTGCGGAGCAGTGACCTGGAATGCATGAGGCCTGTGTTCAATCCCCAACACCACCAACAAAAATAATTTAAATCAGTTTTTAGAGTCGGAGTTGCTGCTTTAAATTTAGCTGTGCCCAGTACTAGCTGTGTGGTGTCTGAAGGGGAAAGGCACTAAGCTGGTGTTGAGCCTCCGTGCCCGAGTGCAAAGGCCTTGGGTTCTGTGAGGAAACCCATTCAGACCCACTCTAAGGAACCCCTTCCTTGGAGTTTGCCCAGCACGAGGGCCTTTTATTCAGCCTGTTCCAGGTCAACCTCTGCTCCCACGCTCCGCTGAAGGGGCTGGGTATTCGTGGCTGGTCTTCTCCCTCCAGTGTTCATTTTTACACTCAGGTTTTTAACCTGTAAGCGAGAAGGTAAAGGTCTGTTAGTTCTGCACAGGCATATTCCCTGAGGGCAATGTTTTAAAAGTCCCTCTGTCTATTCCAGGTTGGAAGTGTACCCTCCCTTCCTGTTTTTTCTAGCTGTTGGAGGTGTCTACCACCCGGTAAGTTTCTCCAGGGGCAGCTTCATCTGTCTGGATTTAGTTCACTGAGCTACTCTGCCGGAGGGAAGAAGGAAGTGAACAAAGTTCTTTAAAGCAGGTGGCCCGGCCCCCTTCTTTACAGATAAGGAAGGCTGTGGGATGCTGTTTAACTTTCACCAGCTCAAACAGCTACAGAGGAGGGGAATCAGACTTTGACCTCAGGCCTGTCTTACTCTAAAACATTTGCGTCCACGACCACTCGTGTTTGCCCTCTTTATTTATTCATGCAGCATTTACTCACCACCAAGGGGACAGCGGTGAGTGACAGGCAGAGGCGCCTGGTTTCTTGGAGCCTTCCTCTGAGTTGGAGTCACAAACAACAATGAAAGTAAATTATGTGTTGTGTCAGAGGCAGTGAGTTCAGAGGGGTGAACAAAGGAAGGGGTGTGGAGAGATTTGGAGTAGGGTGGTCAGGGCAGAGGGTCTTGCTGAGAAGATGATGGCAAGAAAACTCAACAGAAGTGCGGGCACAGGAACCACAGGTGCCTGCAGCTTCCGGGAGCCTGCCTGGTCTGCGTGGGGAGCAATGGGAAGGGAGCGAGGGCAGAGTAGCGATGGGAGGGCCTTGGGGGGGCCTCCACAGATAGTCCTGGGCGGAGGATTTGATTTAGACTTGAGTTTATCATCTGAGCCTGATGAGTTGCCATCTGGGTTTAGCCTTGGACAGGAAGTGTCCCTGCAGGGGCCAGATTCTCCCCTGGCCCTCCACACTCCTGGTTCTAAGCTTTTCATAGCCCTCAGATCTGCACCTGAGTGGCCTCGTGCGTTTGTTAACAAGTGGCCAAAATGGCACATCTGTAGTTCCTGACCTTGAAGGTCTGTATTTTTTTTGTTTGTTAAGAAACACCATCAACTGCTCTTTTATCTCCTAGGGAAGGTATTTCTGGTGTCCTGTTCCTAGGAAGTGATTCAGCTGACTCCAGAATGGCCTGGTCTCTCTAAAGTGACATCACCTGATGTTACCCCATCCCTATCCAATTTCCCTAGATCCTATAATACTCTGAGAACTTTCTGAGGACAGCACCTACTTCTTGTTTCTAGATTGATCAGAATTATGCAACATTGCAATAAAGAGTGACCTGGCAGTCTACAGAAATTGTAAACAGGGATTAGGGAGACTGGGGTTTTTATTTTCAGTTGTTCATCCTCTTGATACTTTTGACCCCAAGGCAGCTCCAGTAAACAAAAATCCTGACACAACCCACCACCACGGTGGCACTTAGTACCGAGTCACGGAGGCCATGGGGAGGACAGCTTGCTCCCACGCCCTCTGGATCTTCCCTTCTGTCCCCCTGAAGTTCACAGTCAGCCTCATAGTGGGGCCCGTTTGAGACAGCAGGGTTTTCCCTCTTGTCCTGACTTTTCATCAGTTTCCCCTCTGGCCCACCGAGACCTCCAGGCCTGCCTGTCCTCCTGTGATCTTGCACATGTTCCCAAGTTGCCCAGGGCAAGATGGGAGATTCCTTCCCGCTTGCCTGTCTGTGAGGTCAGCGCTCAGTTCCCAGGTCTGTGAGCAGTTCATGGAAAAACCACGGGTTTTCTGACTGAAACAAATAACTTAGTTCTACCTGTCTTTGTTGGGGAGGATCTTAGCTAAGACATGTGTCATCAGCCCTAGATATTGATGTAGGTTTTTCTGTTTCTTCAAAGCAAACGCTTGTTTTTAGGTGCCCTCTGGTCAAGTTGAGTCTAACTCATAGTGACCCTATGTAGGGTTTTCAATGGTGGATTATGTGAGGAATGGGCTGCCAGGTCCCTCTCCCAAGCCTGCAGCACTTGGTGTTCCCAGATGGTCTCCCATCCAAGAAGTAACCAGGACGACCCTGCTTAGCTTCGGAGATCTGACGGAATTGGATGCCAGGGTGGTACTGGTACAGTTAAAAGCAATGCATACACTAAAGTAGTCCTTTTATCTCAGCGTATAGCTTCTGGCTTGGGCCTGGCCTGGATTGTTGGACGAGTTCTTTATGCATATGGCTACTACACTGGAGGTAAGGACATGTTGACACCTGCTAAGGAAACAATTTTTAAATTTTAAATTCTACACTACTATATTTTTCTTCGTAGCAGGGATTTAGGAAAAGGAAGTACCATAGCTTGATAATTAAGGTGCAAGGTCTAGTATCTTTAGTCTTCTTACTAACCTTTGAATTGTAACAAAACTTGTCTTGTTTTGTTTTTTGTGATGATGGTTTTTGGTTTTGAGACTGAGTCTCATTGGGTAGCCCAGGCTATCTGGAACTCACTATGTAGAGCACGCTGGCCTTGAACTTGTCAAGCCTCCTGCCTCAGCCTCTGAAGTATTGGGATTACAAGTGTGTGCCACCACACCCAGCTTCAAAACTTTTTTTTATGATACTTGGGGGTTGAACCCAGGGCCCTGCACATACTTTGCAAGTGCTCTACCACGGGCTATACCCCCAGCCTGATTTTTAATTTTTGAATCAAGGTCTAGTTAAGTTTTACAGGTTGCCTCTGGGTGGAACTACAGGTGTGTGGCACCACACATGGCAAAACTTACTTTTTGATTGAGCATTTTCCATGGGCCAGGTGGTAGTCTATGAATTTTGTACATGCTATTTAACCTTATAGCAACTCTACATACAGATAATAATGTCTCATTTATAGATGAGGAAACTGAGGCTTAGAAAGATTAAGGCTGTTGGTCACATAGCTGCTCAGTATAAACCAGCAGGACTGCAGAGGCTAACCACTTCTATAAATGGTACACCTGAGAGGGAAGGAGGAAAAGACACTTGGGGCTGTTCTTTATTGAAAAAGAGAAATTCTTCCAAAGGTTCTGGAGCAAAGTTGCTTTAATGATTATCATAAATTTCCCTAAGGTCCAGGCAATACTGCCATGACAGGTTATACTGCATGCAGTGTCTGACACACTGACAGCTTTAGGCTAGAGTTGGTTAATCTCCGAATGTTCATCCCCAGATGTGATGGCGGAATGGCTGGTGGGTGTGGTGATAACTTCCTGCTTTCCTCCTTTTCAGAACCCAGGAAGCGGAATCGAGGAGGCGTGGGGTCTCTCGCCCTCTTGGCCTTGATGGGCACAACTGTGTTCTCTGCTTTCCAGCATCTGGGCTGGGTTAAAACTGGCTTGGACAGTGGGTGCAAAGGCTGCCACTAAGGAAGGATAGAGAATTCAAAACTCATTCATTTTGAATGACTTGCCTTTATTTCTAGTGACTTTTTTTTCCCTCAATGTCAGCAAATACAATAAACACTTAACTGGCATCAGCCTCATACCTAAACCTCTTGACTTGCCTACTCAGTTCTTTTTGAGTTTCTCTGAAATAATTAGCCTGTTCCTACGAAATAATAGAGGAGCCACAGGTATTGAATACCCCTCCTCATCCTGCCAGCAGAGCCTCACGTAGTCTGTAAGGTTGAGAAAAAGTCTGAGTGTGGTCATTGTTCATAATCATGTCACATCTGTGAAAAATTAAAGAAAGTCTTTTTAGCTCTACTTAGGACACACTATTACCACTTGATACTAATAATTAGGCTATCAGTAAGAGGTGTTTGTTTGCTGTTGCCCAGGGTGACCTGGAACTCACTATGAAGACCTTGGACTTGTGTTGATCCTGCTGACTCAGCCTCCCAAGTGCTGAGATTATAGGTATGCACCACCATACCTGGCTTGGTAAGAATTTTTTTTAATCCATTCAAGATTGCTAAAATATTAAACATAGATTGAGAGAATTAAGCTTAATAAGGATGGATATAACTTTCTACATTTGGATACAAAGATCTGATTACCCAGGTACAAATGGGGAAGATTTAGAAGGTTTTAGTTGATTTAGAGAATGATGCAAATTGGCAAAATAGGATAGTTGCTTCCAAAACCTAAAGTGGCCATAAACTACATTAACAAATATAGTATCTAGACATGTGTTGTCCAATACAGTAGCCACTAGCCATTTGTGGCTCTTTAGATTAATAAAATTTAAATAAAACAAAAATCCACCAGCTCTTCATTTGTACTTACCACTTTCTGTTCTGTTCTGTTTTGTTTTATTGCAGTACTGGGGTGGCTGAACCCAGTGCCTGAGCAAGTGCTCCACCCTGGAGCGGCTCCCCCACGCTCCCTCCCCTTTTTCTGGAGACAGGGTCTCACTAGGTTGCTGAGGCTGCCTCTGGTCTTGAATTCATCATCTTTCTGCCTCCACCTCCTGAGTTGCTGGGATGGCAGGCATGCACCACAGCTGCACTCTGTCTTTTCAGGCTTCATCTCTGCAGCTCAGTCTTAGGCAGTGCAGCAGTCCAATGGGAAATCCATGGAGTTTAGAGTCAGGCCTGTGTTCAGATCCTATGTCTAATCCTCATAGGCTGCTGAGCACTTGAAATGCAGTTGGTATAAATTGGACACCATGGTGCATGCCTGTAATCCTAGTGCCTTGGAAGGCTGAGGCAGGAGGATTATGAGTTTGAAGCCAGAGGCAGCCTGCGTAACTTAGCAAAACCCTGTCTCAAAATTTTATAAAGTGGGGCTGGGGGTGCTGATCAGTGGTCAAGCACTTGCCTAGCATGCATGTGGTCCTGGGTTCACCTCCCTGGTGTTGCAATAAGATAAAGGAAGGAGTGCTGTCGTCAGCCACCGAGGATCCCCAGCCTTGGCATTCAGTGGGCATTCGGCAAAGAGTTTGGACTAGATCAGCCTACATGCCAATGTCCTTTCATGACAAATTTTCTCCGGTGTAGAAAAAAAATAAGGAAAATGAGGCCTTTCATAAGGCTTTAGTTTGCTGCCTTCTTTACATTAGTGGTCTTTTGTGAAATGATGGTTATGAGGAATGGTAGGTTTTTGGTCTTGACAAAAAGAAAAATTAACACCAGTAAGCATTTGTACTAAACTAGGTTTTTGTTTTTGTTTTCTAAGCAATGCACCTAGTGAGGCTGAAGAAATTGCTGAGGTTCCTGTCATTGCAGACTCGAGGCCTCAGTTAGGCAGGGCAGAGAAGACCTAGAGATGAGGCTGGTCTTGCCTCTTTTCTTTTCCTCTTCCTCCTCCTCCTCCTGGTCTGGAGCTTGTGATCCTCCTGCCTCCACCTGCCTAGTGCTGGGATTCCAGGGCTGTGAGCCCGTGCCCTCTGCTGGTTTTGCATGACTTCCTCCCTGTTCCCCGGAGAAGGGGGTCCCTGACTCTGACCCAGTCACCTTGGCTCAGAGCCTCCTGGTGTGGGAAACTCGACTTCATTTGCATGCCCTCCCCTCCCTCCTCACCATCAGCATAGATTTAACTCCTATGAAAACCAGAAACCTGTTGAGACCTGACCCCCAAAATCAGTTTTGCCATTATGTCAACCATGTAGACTTTGCAGTGACATCATGGGGATGGTGCTCATCAAAAGAGCAGGGGCTCCTTTTCTAGACGGTGGGTCTTTACACCAGTGATTCCACCACTTTCATAACATGTCCTGAAAGTCAGGGTCAGCTCATGAAAAGTTGGTAGACACACAACATGAAACATCAACCCTCACTCTAAACTTTCTCTTCTCGAGCATCAAGTGAAGACTTCAGGGGGTTTATGGTGGCTTCCTCATTTTGGTAATCCATCCAAGGACTGTGAGAGCTGTACAACTGTTAATGATTGCCATGTCTTGCCTGATACTTTTATGAAAAGCATTTTTAATAGAACTGGATACACTTTGCCTTGGGGAGGAAAAAAAGAAAATCCTAGGAGAGATAGGCACCCAGTGTTAACAGTAATGACTTCTAGGAGGTAAGATTATATAGAAGGATGGGAGGGGTACCGTCTGCTTCATTCTCAGCGGAAAATCAAACCAGTGATGGAGAAGAAAGAGATAAACTAGGGAACTTCTTTTCAGTATTGGGGTTCAACCCAGGGGCACATGCTAGGCCACCTCTCTACCACTGAGTAGCACCCATGAGGAAGATAACTCCTTTCTCATTTTACTTTTTGAGACAGGGCTTTACTTAGTTGTACAGGTGACCTTGGTCCTTGAAGCTGCAATTCTCCTGCCTCAGCCTCTCAAGTCACTGAAATTACAGGCATGAGTCACTGTGCCCAGCAACCCCAGAAAATTTGGATCCATGACAACTTCCAAATCAGGGGAAGACCTAGCCTCCTGGTGAAGTCCATGTTTCCCAAGTGTTTTTTGTGGATTTTCATCATTACAGGTGGCCATTAGTGTCCACAGGAGATTGGTTCTAGAACCTAACATAAAATAACAGTATAGGTATTGGCATATAATCTATATACATTCTCCTGTATTACTTTAAATCACCTCTACATTACACATAATACCTAATACAAAGTCTTTGTAAATAATCACTATTGCTTGTGGAATAACAAAAAAGTCTACATTTATTGTTTCTTTTTCTTACTATTTTTAGTTGGTGTACAGTTTAGTGGGCCTGCAGCTGTAGCCCTGTGGCATCCGATCCCATCAGATCTCGGAAGCTAAGCAGGGTCGGGCCTGGTTAGTACCTGGATGGGAGACCGCCTGGGAACA
>VMDO01041368.1:0-11252 GCA_007922755.1 Pedetes capensis
CTCTAGTATATGTACTTAGAGAAATTATTTTCCCAAATATGAAGTGTGTAATTTAAAGAATATAGAATTTCTTCTTTGAAAATCTTTAATATGAAAGTATTATGGCACTCATTATAATAAACATTTATTTGTGTTTACAGCACAGTTGGCAAGCAACTGTTAGTACTCTTTATTCCTGTATAACATGGCAGTTAGAATAGGGGAGGCCTCACAATGTGAAATGGACAAAAAGATGAGGAATTGTGATCTAAGAGCAGTTAAGGGACATTAACATTAATAATCTTTTACTTCGGATACAAATTATCTTTAGTTCCTTTGAATTATACATATAATACCTAGCACATGTGAACTATATGAACCTATATATAGATAGCTAGGTATTATAACTTTTCCTGACAGATTTAATCACATTAGAAACATTGGTTCGTTTTTATTGTCCTTTGAAATTTAACCAAGAATTCACCTCCATATCTTAGGAAATGGGGCTGGGATTTAGCTCAGTTGGTAGAACACTGCTCTGCAGTCTCTGATGTCCCAGGTTCAATTCTCACAAACATGGAGAAAAGGATATGGCAGTCCACTCCCAAGGCAATCCCGAAACAGCCATTGAAAACACTGTGAGGTGCCGGGCGAGGTGGTGCACGCCTGTAATGCCTGTAATCCCAGCGGCTTGGGAGGTGCAGGCAGGAAGATCGCAAGTTCCAGACCAGAGGCAGTCTGCGTCACTTAGCAAGACCCTGTCTCAAAAAAAAAGTAAAAAAAAAAAATGGACTGGAGGTGGCATCTCAGTGGTCCAGCACTTGGAGAGCATGAAAGCACGAGGCCCTGGGTCCAACCCCAGTACCACAAAAAAAAAAAAAAGAAAAGAAAAGAAAAAAAAGAAAACACTGTGAGGGTTGCTTTGAGTTGGATGCGACTCGATGGCACCTGACAACAACATCTTAGGAAACAGACATTCTAGGTAAAATTTTTTCCCTAATCTTATTAGTCACCAATAGGATCGCTATTGAGAAAATAAAGGATTATCAATTTTGTATCTGTTTAAGATACAGTTCATTGTACTATATTTACAAGTTTTGTTGGATTACCAAACTTTATTTTTACTGCAGCATGTGTAAATATTTAAACCTTGAAATAATTTTAAGGGTTTAGTGAATGTGACTATTCCAACAACACAGACTTATAATTAAATACATATTTCCTTAGTTCCTATGTAACTAGGAACTTACCTTTTCTTCATTAGGCTATTAAAAGAAGGGCATTTAGCTCGACATGAAACATATTAGTCATTTAATATTGTACATTGAGAAATTATTTTAAAAAGATACTTGGGGACATTTATGGTAAAATTTAACCAGAAGATGGCAGTGATGATCCTCCTATACTTCCTGCAACGGTAATCAAAAAGTTTTCCAAATGTCATAGCATGAAATGTGCACGTTCAACTGATGTTATATAATGTTAAAAGTTGACAATTTAGGGGAAAGTATTTGCTATTTATTTTGTATACGATGAAAAACGTGTATTTTCTATAAGAAGGGATTAAGAATATTTTGGGTGTCTGTATCTTTGTCTGTACACTTCAGTTTTTTCTGAACACTGGGGTAAGGAAGTTACCATAAGTCTTGCCTTGTTTAATTTGCATGCATCACTTTATGTTATGCATCATGTCCTGAAGGCATGTTGTTTTATGGCCTGTTTGTATTTTTTCACCCAAATTGCTGGAAACTAATGGAAATTTTAAAGGAGCCATTCCTTTTAGCTATAGTCATTTCTCTGAATTGCCCTTTTTTGTGTGTATGTGAGGGAAGAAAATGAAATCAATTTAAATATTAATTTTTGAAAAGAAAGAATATTAACAAAAATTAACATTTTAAAATAAATCTTGGAAAAACTAGAGATTAAATGACTTAGTGAAGCATATGTCAAAGTTTTAATTTGGCAGCAGTTTTAAATAATACTTATACTCTGGTGGTCTTGAAAATGAGAAGTTAGGGGAGAAGGAATGCTCTCCTTTAAAAATTAGTGGCCACATTTGGTGATGGATGAGATGAAGATGCATTCTTCCATAATCTTACCTTTTTTTAAAGTGTATGTATGTGTATATATACGTGTGTGTCTCTATATATATACACACACATATACGTACACATACATACATATATATACATATATATCCCAAATGCATTTTGCCAGAGAAATTGCATGAATCTTCAGCATGTGTTGTTAACTTTATCTTTTCCCCTTTCTTTCTACTATTCATTTTCATTCATGTATTTTTGTTTTTTGGTTTGCCATTATTTTTTTCCTTTTTTGTTAATTACTTCATGTTAAATTATTTTTGAAACATCATAAGCTGAGCAACCTCTCCGTGTAGTAACAGCGGATACCTGTCTATTTCACTATTTAGTCCCTCCTCCTATGTCTCCATCCTCCAAATCTGTGAGCACGCCAAGTGAAGCTGGAAGCCAAGACTCTGGAGATGGCGCCGTGGGATCTAGGTACCCTAATTTTCTTTTAATATTTTAAGGGTATAATGCATTCAATGCCCAAATACTGTCAGTGCTTTAGAGGGATTCTAAATAATTACATTGACTTAGTCCTCACATTTTAAAATTTAAATGGTATAGAAATTCTCTTGTAAAATTGGGGGAAATTTTTTTGTCAATATTTTAATTGTCATACTTCAATAGCAAATAGTTAACTGATATTAATTTTAACTACTAAAAAATAGAGGTGTTAATGCATTTAAATTTTTCTATTTAAGCAAACAGAATGTTTGATTATATGCATGTTTTGTTTATAAATGGGATATCTTTGTTGTACTTAATTCCCTATTCAGTAATTGAAAATCTAAACAATTCAGTTAAACAGCTCAATTCTGTTCTATTAAGTAACTAATTCCTGTAAGATAGAAAATTAAAATGCATAAAATATCAAGAATAAGGAAATAGTTGTCAAGGATATATCGACAGTGGTTTACTTCCAAGTTTTGCTAAACTTGCATCTTCCTTGTAAAATTATATTTCATGTTTGTTTTAGGATCCTGAATACATGTTGGGACTTGATTTTCAAAAGTTCAATGACAGCCAAAATGAAATTAAACAGAGCTAGTTAAACTCTATAGCTGACTTGAAATCCTTATTTTGGGTCAGGAAGTCAAATATCCTCCCCAGAAAAATCTCTTAACATACCTTTTTAATAAAAAATAAACTACTAAAGTTGGGTGTGGTGGCACATGCCTGTAATCCCAGTGGCTCAGGAGGCAGAGACATGAGGATTCTAAGTTCAAGACCAGAGGCAGTCTGCGTAATTTAGCAATACCCTGTCTCAAAAAGTAAAAAAAAAAAAAAAAAAAAAAGGGCTGTAGGTGCAGCTCAGTGGTCCAGCACTTGCAAAGCCTGCAAGTGCGAGGCCCTGGGTTTAAACCTCAGTACCATAAAAAAAAAAAAAAAAAAAAACTAGAAGTTTTATCTTTTTTGTGTCTGAGCACCTCTGATTGAAGATACAAACAAGTAATGAGAATTTAAAAGAGTGAGTGAGAACAAAAACAATGCAAGGGAGCTGGATGATCAGTTCTTAAATAATCAGGTTAGCATTAACAATTAAAAGGCACATAAGGCTTGCCCTTTTGAATTTGAGATCTGCTTTCCAAAAATGGCAAATTGAGTAGTACTGTTTTTGGAGGTAAATGACATAATGCTTTCATTTAAGAAAGACTACTTTTTTAGAAATAATGTTATTACCTTATAAGATATTATATATTATGAAAACTCGTCTAAATTCATTTTGAGGACTAAACTTATTTGTTTCATACTCCTGCATGTTCTTACACAAATATGTCAGTATACCTTTAAATATTTCATAAGTGACTGATATTTTTCAAGTGAAAGTTTTTTTTCCCTCCAACAAACATTCCCATAGTAAAAATATTTCTCAAGAGTAAAAAATACTATATTTATTGTTTCTTTATTTGATATTCATATTATCTTTATGTAGATACTATATGTGTATTATAAACTCATTTTTCCTGGTTTTGAAAAGGAGTAGTAAGATTATTTTAATGTATTGTCAGCAAATTTACTTTCAGAAGTACTAGGTAACATCTACTTGCTTTTTAAAAGTAATAGGAGTTCAAGTGTGACCTTCCATGTTTCGTAGACAATTAGAGATGATTAGGGGACCCTTTGGAATATTGTAGATTGGAACAGGGAGTAATATTAGTAAGGAATATTTATTTGTATGTAGAACAAATATTCATCAAATTGCCAACTTTGTGTTAAATACTGTAGATTACCACAGACAATAAAATGTTCATGATTCTGCTTTTGCAGAACATACATTTTAGTGATTATATCATTAATTTAAAGATACTGTTCACCTTATGGAAAAGCTCAAAGAATATTATGGCATCTTAATGCTTATAATGTATAGATATTTTATGATAGCTTATAAAACAATAAAACAGTTTAATATCTTTAGAGATATTTTCAGTAAAGAATATGAATTATTTTTTCCTTTGTTGTTGTTGTTGTACTCGGTTTAAACCCAGGGCTTTGTACATAATTTGCAAGTGCTTTACCACTAAGCTGCACCTCAACTCCTTTTTTGTTTTTTATCTTGAGATAGTATCTCACTAAATTATGCAGGCTGCCTCTGGCCTCAAACTCACAATCCTCCTGCCTCCACTTCTCAGTCATTGGGATTACAGGTGTGTGCTACTGTGCCTAGCGAAATTAATTTTTTCTAAGTCTAACAGGAGAGAAAAGAATCTTTTTTGTTGTTGTTTTGTTTTTGAATGTGATAATCTTTTATCTTTTAAATCCTTTTTTTTTTCCTTGTGGTACTTGGGAGGTTGAATTTAGGGCCTTGCAAATACTTTGTAAGGGCTCTACCACTGACCTGCACTCCTAGCTCATTATTTTTTTATTTTGAGACAGGGTCTTCCTAAGTTACACAGGCCACCTCTGGTCTCAAACTCAGAATCCTCCTGCCTTAGCTTCCAGAGTTGCTGGGAGTGCACCACCATGCCCAGCTTTATCTTTTTTTTTTTTTTTTTTTGCAGTACTGGGGGTTGAACCCAGGGCTTTGCACTTGCATGCTTTGCAAGTGCTGGACCACTGAGCTGCACCCCCAGCCTATTTTTTTTCCTTTTTTGAGACAAGGCCTCACTAAGTGATGCAGACTGCCCCTGGTCTGGAGCTTGCGATTCTCCTGCCTCCACCTCCCAAGCCACTGGGATTACAGGTGTGCAGCACTGTTCCCGGCTCACCCAGCTTTTTCTTTTAAATCTTAATACATACATTGTCTTTTCTGAGAACATCAACTCACTTTGAAATATTAATTTTCTTCTCTTTTTTTATTTTATTTTTTTCTTTTTGGTACTGGTGTTGAACCCAGGGCCATGCACATGTGAGGCAAACGCTCTACCCCTGAGCTGTACCCTCCTCCCATTTTTTGCTTTTCATCTTGAGACAGGGTCTTGCTAAGTTATGCAGGCTGCCACTGGCCTCAAACTCAGATCCTCTTGCCTCCACCTCCCAAGTCACTGGGATTATAGGCATAAGCCACTGTACCCAGCTGAAATACTAATTTTCAGGAGGGCTGAATATATTCATTTTACATACACACAATAGTATAAAGGTATGAATTCCACTGAATCATCTCTAGATGCCATAATGGAGAGAGAATATTGTAGATGGTGATACAGTAAAATAATGCATTTGTATATACATGGCATTTAATATTTAATATTAAAGAAACATCACAGGAAAATGGACAAAAATATGTTAAGATGTATGCACCTGTATACTCAGCTCCACTTCTTGGCCAAGATATTCTAAGATTAGTACATGTAAAGATTGGGAAAAGATGCAAAACATGATATAACCTGTTTGAATCACTCTCATGGTGATAACGGTAGTAATTTATGAATAAATGTAAAAGGCCATGAGAAAAGAGATTTCTCTAACTTCACAGATTAGAAAATTGTATTTCATTAAGTTTCTACATTACTTTCTCAGTCACTTCTCTTAGCTCTAAAATTTAGATGACAGTTATTCAATTCGTAATCCATACTTTTTCCTTTTTTCCATTCTTGATCAGTTTATTTCTGAGGTTTTTGGATTATGGAATTGTACCTTATATGTCTGCTTATGCCTTTATTAAGTATAACCATGTATGTTATGCAATGTATTTTTAGTACTGGCTATATTCTGAGGTACAGTTTTACTTGATTTTAGACTTAATGACATCCTCAACATCTTTTGTGTTATTGACAACTAGAGCACTTGTGTAAGTACAGTTCACAATGTAAAGACAGTTGACAGAACATTCCTCAGAAACCATCTCATAAAATTGCTTTTGATTTAACAAAGCAAGTTTGTTGCTGTTCATTCCTTAGTACAAAGCAGGTCTTCACTGTGGCCTCTTTTTCTCATTGCATATACACAACCCTGTTTAAATTCCAAGATCTTTCCTTATATTTTTAAAATTATTTCTTTCATTTTATTTGTTTTTGATAAATTATGTAGGCACATGAAGTAGAGAAATCATTTGTTATATTAAAATATTGTAGCAACTAAAACTAGTTGTGCATTATACCTTACATAGGTGAGAAACATATTTGACAAAAATGGTAGTACTAAATATAGTATTGTGCCTTTTAAATAGGAACTGTGAGCATTATACAGTATTGCTAACCTGTTGTTAGGCGCTGTTAAGTCTGACTCACAGCAACCCTCATGGTGTTTTCAGTGGCTGACTGGTCTGGGATTGTTTTTAGGAGTGGACTGTCACATCCTTCTCCCGTTTTTGCAATGCTAGGGTTCAAACCCCGGTCCTCAGAAAGTACAGAGCAGCCCTCTACCAAATGAGCTAAACCCCAGCCCTATTGCTAACATACAAGATGCCAATATCATAAAGTACCTTTTATTCTAGTAATGACTAGATTTAGCTTAAATGGAAAAGAGCCAGTGTAAGATATTTACCCATTAGGCAATGCTGAAATATCATGGAATATTTATTTAAGATTGATACTCTCCAAAATTTAGTTAAATTCTTCGAATATTCATAAAATATTTTTCCAGGGGAAAATCTATTTTTATCTAGGGATAGAAATCTTCAGTTTTCTAAAGCAGATGACATGTAAGCCCAAGGCAGTGCTTAACCCATAAATTACAGCAGGGTCACATTTTGGAAACTTTAGCTATTTTGTATCCCACTGGGATAGTCCTTGGTTTTCTTACCAGAAGGCTTGTGTGTTGACTCATTTCCTTTACCAGTGTGACAATTTCCTGCACACATTTAATGCTTTGGGCAGAATTAGAATATATTAACTAAGATGTTTGCTAATTTTTTTTTGTTGGTATCTTAAAACTTTAGCCTAGCCTGTTGTCATCCATAGATAATGTATTATTTGGGTTGTTGTCTGCTTTAGCTTACATTGTCCATTATTATACAATATTAGTTTCCCAGGCTGGGATTTAGCTCATTTGGTAGAGCGCTGCTCTGCAGTCTCTGAGGTCCCGAGTTCAATTCCCAGCACCACAAAAATGGGAGATGGATCTGGCAATCCACTCCCAAGGCAATCCGAAAAAAACAGTCAGCCATTGAAAACCCTATGAGGGTCGCTATGAGTCGGATACCGACTTAATGGCACCTAACAACAACAACAATCATTTGAAAATATCCTTACTTTTCTGAGTTACATAGCTGCATCTTTAACCATATTGGCCTTATTGCATGCACTAGAGCACTTGAGTGATACCTAGCGTGTGGGGTTTGTTTTTTTACTAACCAGAACAAATGTTTTTTAATTGTGAACAGTACTTGAGCTTTAGCTATTCATAGAATGTGTTTGCTTGACTAACTTATGGCCTTTTTTACTAATGCTTCATGGTTGTCCTACAACCATTTAGGACGCTGCATTGGGATACAGATCCATCAGTTCTTCAGCTTCACTCAGATTCCGATTTGGGGTATTGAATAGATTTATTACCTTCCCTCTTTCATAATTAATTTGATTCTTTATGAAACTGTCATAATTTAATTTTGCCTTAAATTTCTAATATTGCAGTGTATAGTTAGGACAAGAGT
The DNA here is from genome assembly GCA_007922755.1 of Pedetes capensis. Taxonomy (NCBI): domain Eukaryota; kingdom Metazoa; phylum Chordata; class Mammalia; order Rodentia; family Pedetidae; genus Pedetes; species Pedetes capensis. The sequence goes on from VMDO01041368.1 coordinate 8,098, forward strand.
TAATATTTTACTGTCACACTTCATTTATCCTATATTAGTGAAAGAAATATTCTATGTATATAATTTTCTAGGTACCTTTAGCTTAACCATTTAAATGTCCAAATTCTTTTCATTATTTCTATATTTTTTATGTAAATTTTTCTAAGATATACTAAAAACTTCCCCAACTTTTTCAAATATATATTCTACTTGTACTATAACCTTTTCTGGGTTATGTGATATGAGTATTAATTAACTGTCTCATATTAAAATTCACTGAGTCTAAAATTTTGAAAAGGACATACACTATGGTCTTTACAGTATGTCCCCAGATTGCTGTTTATTATTCATTTATTTGTTCACTCATTTATTTATCCAGGGGTCCAATGCAAATTATAAATGTTTGCTGCTGCCATTGTACCTGACTCAGCTCTTTTCCCTGGTAATTTGCAGCTTCTAAAACATGTGACCATACATTTGAGAATTGTGTCTAAAGCAAGAATTAAGCCTTGAATTAAGGCATGTAAGGAAAATGTGTGAACTCCTTGTACATGAACCAGAAGTCCTCTCTGTTGGCTGCCCTGAGGCTTCTCCCTCTCCCCTCACATTGCTTCCTGATTTTCAGTAAAAGTGGTTTTGTGCTAAGTAAGGTATTACCACTTCCCTTTCTCCTCCTATAAAACCTTGGAATATTTTGTTTTACTATGATTTTTGACTATTAGATTGTATATGCATTCAACTTAGTAAATTGTTCTTAATACTGTTGGCTTGACCATTTTTTTCCAGATGTGTGAGTGATTTACTTTTTATATGGTTTGCATTTTAGGTATCAGAATATGAAGTTTTTATTTTAAACTGTTCTTAGATTACTCTAGATTATTTTAAATGTGCTTAAATTTTCCCATTTAATTATTGTTGATGATTTTTTTTCTTTAAGGCAAAGATATTCCTGAAGTGGAAAACATATTAAAAATTTCTTATGGCCCACATGTTGGACCATGGAGCAAATTAATTTTTAAGTGTACTAATTTTATTACACTTTTATGCAGAATTTGAATCTAGTTATTGAAAAATATATGTTGTATTACAATTGGTGTATATTTCAGATATCCTGCTTGGTATTTGGGATGTTGCAACAATGTCTTTATTGGATATCATTTTAAGATGGCTTCATAACTGAGAACTTCTTTGGGAGTTTGGAAGCATACTTTATTATTTAAACATCTAATAAAATAACCAAGTAAAGAGTTCCAAGATAGATAATAAATGACATTTTTCTTTTGGTCCATTTTACTCATCCGTAATTGTCTTCTTACATTTATTAAAAAGTGATGTATTTCCTCCTTTAACTAAAACAGAAGTGACTTTTGTAGTTTTATTATATTCAGAAGGTCTGTTGCCTTAGTCTAAGTGTAGACTATTTAGACAAGCATATCCAACCTGCTACTCATGGGCTAGATGTAGCCCAGGACAACTAGTAATGTGACCCCACAAAATCTTTTAACATCATGTATTTTTTAGAGTTTTCTTCATGACCCACCCCCATTTATGTATATGCACTAACTATATTATATAGTTTATGTGCAGCCCAAGACAATTCCTCTTTACTTAATGTGGCCAAAAGATTGTACCACCCTGATTTGGACCATAGTTTGTGCACTATGAATCGAGGACAGTATTGATCATGTAGAGATCAGAGATTGAAAAGCTTTAAATATTTAATTTTAACATACAAATTGACAGTATGATTCTCAGTTTCTGCCAAATGTAAGAAGTAGAAAAAAGACTTTCAACAGAAACCTGTTTTTCAATCTTTAAAGTCTCCTAATGGTAAATGGAATTAAATATGATCTGACTGAGATTAATGTGTCTGACTCTTCAACAAAGTCCAGAATCATATCTGTTACAGTTCTCATGACAAATCTTATTCAGCAATCTGCTCTGAAATCCCTCTCCTCTTTATTATTATCCACACATTGGCTGTAAGAAATGAAATTGTTTGCCTTCTAAAAATGAAAAATAGATACCCTGGATGATTCAGAAATATCTTTTGTTTTTGCTGTCTTCTAATTCTTTGGTTAAAATAAAGCAAATACATTGTTCACCTAAAATTTCTTGAATAAACAGGATTTTAAATTGCAATGTTGGATACACTTGTGTCTTCTCAGTTTTTGAAAATAACATGGTTTGATGTCGTTTAAAATGTATCATTTGTTGTATTTTAAAACGTTTGTATTCACTTAATTTAGACGAGGACCTATTAAACTTGGAATGGCCAAAATTACACAAGTTGACTTTCCTCCTCGAGAAATCGTCACATACACAAAGGAAACTCAGACTCCAATTATGGCTCAACCAAAGGAAGGTGAATATCTGTCCTTAATAACAATCATTAAAGAGATTCCATGATTTTTTCTCTCTCTCTCTTTTGTTTATTTGGCAGTTTTCTAAGGGGAAAGAAAACTAACAATGCTTTGTGGTTTCTGTATTTACGTAGTTACATACCTTTTTAGAGTTTTTAAACTTTTTCCTTTAGAGGTTGACAGTATAAGTTGTGTATATGGATTTTAACTGACATAAATTTAAGTCTTTCAGTCTTCATTTTGTCCTTGGTATATACTTCTTTTAGAAGCAGAAAAGCTCAATATTTCTATTCTTGTCATTGAACATAATTCTTCATTAAAAGAGATTTTGTCCCACAGTAAAGGAGGTCATGTAAATTATTTTGTGGAAAACATAATGCATTCTGATACATTGTCATTATTCAAACTAATAAACAAATCTAGCTTTAATTCTTAAACCTCCTGTCCTTTAAATTGATTGAAGGTCAATACCATGTTTATTATTTAGTAGCCTTTATTTGTGTGTAATTTGAAGAAGTATGCAAAGACATTTGTATTGAATATGGAGTCCTTTGGTTCTTAAATCAGAAAGAGTTTCCGTTTTTAAGGATTTAAATTACCATTTTTGAGGATTAAATAGCTTAATGATTCAAGCATAATAGTAATATGGTAGGTTTTTTTGTTTTGGGGTATTTGTTTTGTTGTTTGTTTTTTTGTTTTGCCAATGAGGCTAATGAATTTCTTATACATAAAAGTGTTTTACCTGAGATCCCTACTAATGGTCACAATCTCTTATCTGAGACCTTTGGGGCCATATATGTATTTATATTTAGA
>VMDO01041369.1:0-11250 GCA_007922755.1 Pedetes capensis
TAGATGAAGCCTGGTCAGTTTTCATTGTCAGAATTGAGGACCTAATTGGCTTACTGGAGTCTAGTTTTAGAGACTGTGGATGCTGACATGCATCCTCCAATCACAGGAGAGGGAAAAGCCAGAAACTGGTCAGAACCCAAGACAACTGTGTTTCTTCGGGATGAATTTTGATGCATGTCAACACTTTCTCAGGAGTGTGCTCTCTCTCTCTCTCTCTCTCTCTCTCTCTCTCTCTCTCACGCATGCACGCACACACACACACACACACACACACACACACACACACACACACTCCAAAACTTCAGAGCGCACAGGCATCCACTCCTCTTGCAAGAGGTACTGGGCATGTGGACAGTGAGGACAGAATGTGGGGCCCTTGGCAAAGACCTCATATGGGGAGGGCAGACAGGTCTGAATTTGTTTTGTCAATTCTAACAGTTTTCGGGGGAATCTTTAGGGATTTCTCTACAGGAAAGAGATCATCTGAGAAAAACTAACTTCCTTCTTTCCAATTTGGATGTCCTTTATCTTTACGTCTTGTTGATTTCTCTTGTAAAGTTCAAAGGATCATATGGTTTTTTTCTTCCTTCCATTGATATGATGTGTATATTCATTGACTTGAATGTCTTAAAATCTTGCATTCCTGGGATAAATCCCACTTGGTTATGATGTTTAATATTTTTCATGTGCTTTTGAATTCATTTCACTAGGACTTCATTAAGAATTTTCAAGTCTATTTCCATCCGGGCTATCAGCCTGAGCCTGTAGTTTTCATTTGTTTGTGTTTTTCCTGGGTTTGATGTCCACATAATGCTGCCTTATAGAATGAATTTAGAAGTTTCCTTCCTGCCAGTTTTTAAAATAGTTTTACAGTTTGAATCAGTTCCTCTTTAAATGTTTTGTAAAATTCACCCGTGAAGACATGAAATCCTAGACTACTCTGGCAGGAGAGTTACATTTCTTGCTTTGATCTTGATCATCAGCACTGGTCTATTTATACTTTCTATTTCTTCATGATTCAATCTTGGTAGGCTGTTTCCAAATGTTATGCTGTAGGGCACAGCCTAGAGAGGCAGTTCACCCCAGGGCCTCTCTAGGCCCACTCAGGGGTCTGAGGCTTGTTCCCCAGGCAATCACCTTTGCCCTACATCCAGGAACTCTAGGTCATTGGGCTTTCAAAGATGGTCCTGGCATCTAATCCCTCTCCTCAGACCCCTTGACATCTCATTGGCTGTTTTTAAACCACCAAACAGCTCCTGATTGGACCATTCGAGAACCACCCCTGATTGGCAACTCTTACAAACCCAAATTTGCATATCACCCATGATTGGCCAAAACCCATATGAGGTGACTGCCCCTGACTGGTCCCTGGCTAGCCCCTGAAGAGGCTACAAGGGTGGTACATGGGGTAGCTGGGGTCCATTCCATCGTCTGGGACAGACAAAGAAATAAAGAGCTATTGGAGCAGAGCACTTAGAGTCAGCATCTTCACTGGGAAGAAAGAAACAAGGAGCCGCCTTGGGCTTATGAGAGATCTTACCCGTCATTGGGCACCAGCCCTCCTGAGGGCCAAACAGGCTGAAGGGAGATAAATTCACAGTAACATATTTGGGGGTGCAGCATTTAGGGATAACAAAGGGCACCACTGCACCCAGCTTTAACTGTACTATGTCTTGATTCTTTGTCCTGCCCACACAATGTTCCCTTTCTCATGAGGAACCATTAAAAGTCGAGTGCAGGCAGCCGCTATTCACTGTTATTTGTTTCTATTCAGGCACAGAGGTCGTGAGCAGAGGCCTCTGGCCCTGATTTACACGATCATCGTCTGCCAAGGGGAGAAGCAGAGATTTCCCTGCATGGAATCAGAAGTGCGAGGCTTCCCTGCACACCTGAGAGTTGCCCGCTGTGTTAGGTTCACAGCGTTTTCCCATGCGGGGACCTCCTGCTGCGCACTGCCACCGATTGGTTCTCAGGTCCACCTGAGGGGTTCAGGGTGAGGACACCGGATGTTCCATCACTCCTTAGCTCTGTCCTGCAGCTCACTGTCATCCTGATGCAGGTGAAATGTCAGTCGCCATTCTCCTGACACCAGACTTCGATTTCCGGTGTAGGTCTGGTGAGACAAAAGCATTCCCACTAAGTTGTACCAGTCTCGCTCTGGTGTTGGCTAAATTAATCTCACTTCTTAATTAAATCCAATCTTGGGAAGTGTAAAGGAAGCCACCATAAACAGGCCTTGCAGTTTTTTGTGTGCAGACAGAAGTTTCCACGACAGTCCCGTACATAGCTAGGAGTCAGAGAGCCAGATCATGTAATCAGACCACGTGTGTCATTACTGTTATTACAAGGATTAAGTTGAGTCCAACTCATAGGGACACTAAGTACAGCAGAATGAAACACAAATCTATACTGTGCTATTCACACCATCTTTTTAGGTTTGAGACCATTGGTGCAACCACTGTGTTTCTTCTCATCTTGAGTCAAGCCACATCAGCAACTGGAGGTCCCTGGGGCTTTACACCATTCCCGTCATTAACGTGGACTGGACTGTCCATCAGCTTGTCATGCTGTGGGCCTTAGGTGTTGCTGTGATGCTGAAAGCTATGCCACCAGTATTTCAGATACCAGCAGGGACTCCCATGGTGGATAGGTTTCAGGTGAGCTTCCAGACTAAGACAGAGGAGGGAGAAGGACTTGAAACAATGAAACTACATGTAGATTCGCACATATCACCTCCAGCATTGTCTGTGAAAGGAAGACCACTCAGGCAGCCCCAACTCCCTATGATTACAAACCCTGAGTTCAGGGTGAGGCCACAAGGAGTGACCCAAGGCAAGCCGAGGTCCAAGCACAGGCTGAGTCTCCAGCCAACACTCAGGCATAGCAGTGACCTCTTGCAATCAGGTTCCCCTGACAAGAGACAGCCCTGCTGCAAGGCACATTCAGGACACCAGGGGGCGATCACTCCTCACCCAAGATGTGACCCTCGCGAGGTCGACCATCTGTGGCCTGGGTATGGAGTCCTTGCCCTGAAAGACCCAAAGCAAAACTGATGTACAGATGACTACAGTTAGTTCTTTGGGCTTGAGTCCATGCCCTGGGATGCCACAATGGTGACAATGCCACCGTCCACATCCTCTTAGTCAATACGACAGTAGTATCTCTTGTAGGGGAATAAACTCCTCCAGTGGTAATTTAGGCCCTGAAATTCTTTTCTCCCAGAGACATTTCAAGATTCTTGGTCCCCAGAGGTAGATTAGTATTTCACTGTAAAAATCCTCTGTCCTCAGGAGACAGGTGGGACAAAGGGACATCCAAGCATAGCCTTAGAGTCCAGGTACCAGACTCTACCCTCACCCTGGGACCATCACAGAATAGAATCCTGCACCTACTTGAGAACCCTGAAGGAGGTGACAACTTGAGTGTAGGAAGGATATCTCCCTCTCTCTTTCTCTTTCTCTCTCTCTCTCTCTCTCTCTCTCTCTCTCTCTCTCTCTCTCTCACACACACACACACACACACACACAGACATAGGCACAGATTTTCTGTGTTTTTTCTTATGCTCCAAAGAGAATTCCAGGTAGTGTTTGTATTCATTTAATGAATGTTTATTTTAATTGTGATGTACACATTTATTATGCACTCATCTTGGTAATATTTTTGCTAAACCTATCAAATAATTTCTATAAATAAAATCTCAAGCTGGTAGGTTATAACTTTTTTGAAGCTGGTGAGATTGGCAGAGGGGTGCAGATGCAAAACCTTACTGAACAATGGTGCTGAGGTTTCTCATGATCACATGATAAATAATAAGTTTAATGCTGGCATTTCCACCTAACTCCTCTGCTTCATCTCCCTCTCTGCTGTGGGTGTGGCACTCTGTGTGACCTCCGACCCCAGAGCCTACTATGTAGCAGGAGGACATGCAAATGGGGCCTCCCTCTACTCAAGAAAAGCAGCCCAGCCCTCACCCTGCAGCTGGGAGAGGAGCCCAGCCCTGGACTCCCTGGTGTCCCACTCGGTGATCAGGACTGAACTCAGACCACTCACCATGGAGCTGGGGCTCAGCTGGGTTTTCCTTATGGCTGTGCTAAAAGGTAATTCATGGAGAACACGAGGTCCTGAGTGTGTGAGTGGACGTGAGTGAGAGGAGCAGTGGACATGTGTGGCAGTTTCCTGACCAGGGTTCTCTGTGTTTGCAGGTGTCCAGTGTGAGGTGCAGCTGGTGGAGTCTGGGGGAGGCTTGGTGCAGCCTGGGGGGTCCCTGACACTCTCCTGCACAGCCTCTGGATTCACCTTCAGTGACTACTGGATGCACTGGGTCCGCCAGGCTCCAGGGAAGGGGCTGGAGGGGGTTGGTTTTATTAGAAACAAAGCGAATGGTGGAACAGCGCAATATGCGGACTTTGCGAAAGGCAGATTCACCATCTCCAGAGATGACTCCAGAAGCGTGACCTCCCTGCAGATGACCAGCCTGAGAGCCGAGGACACGGCCACATATTACTGTAGGAGAGACACAGTGAGGGAAGCTCAGTGAGAGCTCAGACACAAACCTCCTGCAGGGCTCATGGCCACCAGGGGGCGCTCAGCACCAGCATGGCAGGCTCAGGATGGGCAGCAGGTGTGGAAAGAGCAAGGGCTCAGCATCACAGGAACGGAAACAGGGCGCAGGTTGAGTCTGATGGAATGTTTTCCTGGTGGTTGATGTCTCCTCTCCATGCAACAATTTCCCAGGGGCGTGCTTTGTACTTATGATTCTGTGCCTCCCACGGAAGTCACGCAATTTTAGAAAAATAATATACATTTATGGAATAGGGTGAAATGTGTTTGTGCTACTTTCCCAAATGCCCTAATACCAAAGTTTGAAATCCTGAAAGATGAAGACCTCTTGTCTAAATTCCTAAATCTAAAATTCCAAAGAGATCATCTCAAAAATAGAATTCATAAAAAATTAATTTAGCACACCACTAAAAGACAATCATTTACATTTTGAAATTTTATTTGGGAAAACTATAAAATATAACAAAACAATTCCTAGGGCCACTTAACACAATGAAGTAGACAATAATGATGTCACACTTCTACAAGCACATCACTCAGGTGTATTAATGACAGTGGCACTGCTGTAACAAGGGGAGCAGATGGGCCACATTCCTAAAGTAATAGCTGGAGAAGCTGAGTGTAGAAATGCACTTGTCACTTTGGCAATAGTGTTCACCAGCTTTACAAGTGTGCCCATCTGAAATATAGTGGCAGGCACCCTAAGTTGATTAGCCCCATCAGGGACTGCAGAGTAGCTCAACTTTCCCTATCCAGTGGCCCAAAGAGTGAAAGTCCTGATAATTTTTATTTGTCTTAAGGGCAGATGTACCAAATAACCATCTTTTCATGTACTGAGGAAGTTTCAACATTCCTATGTGCATGCAAAGTGCTTACACACAAGTAAATGTGATAATGCACTATCCATGGCTCAAGGTTGCAAAAAACAAACAAAACAAATTACAGCTCTCTAAAAGTTTCTGAACAGCTTACACTGCTACAAAGATGAACTGCACAGCACAGTGAATTGCTTAAAAATGTGAATAATTTAAAACAGTGCGAATATTTTAAAAGAAATTTCATCGTATGAAAAAATGTGTTACAGTTGTAGATTATGGACAATTGCATATACTTTTTTTCAAACCAGTGAATTATTTCAATGACTTCTTCAGACCAGGGTGACAGTAGTCCATGAAACGCTCCTAGAATTTCATCAGTCAGAATTTACATTGCAGAGCCTTGATACATGGTTAAAGTACAGCTTTTTACTAGTATATACTCATTGTACAAAATAGTGGGTATGATTATGACGTTTCCCTGCTTGTCTATAAGATCCTTTGATTGTATTTACTGTCTCATTACCCACAATATCATTCCCCCTTTCCCTCCTCTCTGTTCCCTTAATAGTCCCCCTTCTACAATCATGCCTGTTGTTTCTTCTTGTTTGTTTTTGACATGCAAAAGAAAATATGAAACTTGTCTTTCTAAGTCTAAGTTATTTCACTTAACATGACGATCTCCATTTCCATCCATTTTCCTGCACATGACATCATTTTGTTCTTCTTAATGGCTGACTAATACTTCATTTGCTTATATGCCACATATTCTTTACCCATTCATCCATTGATGAATACCTAGGCTGATTCTATGAGTTGGCGCTTCTGAATAGTGCCACAATAGACATGAGTGTGCAGGGTTCTCTATTGTATGTTGACTTTGATTCCTTCAGGTATAGATCCAGGCGTGGTATAGCTGAATCTTGAGTCCTACCTGTCTCTCTGTATAAAAATCAACTCAAAATAGATCAACTACCTTAGTGTAAGACCTGAAACTTTGAAACTACTAGAAGAAAACATAGGGAAGATACTTCAAGTCAAGGCAAAGACAATGGCTTTCTGAATAGGAGTGTAATAGTTCAGGAAATAAGACCAATAATTGCTAAGAGGGACGGCATCAGATTAAAAACTTGTGCACAGCAAAGGAAACAGTTACCAGAGTGAGCAGACAGCCTACAGAGTTGTAGGGATATGGCCTAGAAAGAAAGAAAAGGATCATGGCTCTGAGTCTGAATGGCTTGAGGTTTATCTGGCCCACCTCGAGGCCTGACCTCAAATCACCCTGTTTGGCCCCTCAGGATGGCTAGTTAGCCAGAGATGGGTAAGATTCCTCAAGGGAGGAGCAACCTAAGACCAGGACAGTCACAGAAGGGCCATCAGGAGAGCTAACAGGTCACCAAACTTAAGCCCACGAGGACAAGGCAAAGTGGCTAAAATGGTCCCTAATGGCTTGCTGTAGGCACACTGGGCTGCAGCCTTGACACCCAGCCCACAAGGTCTAGCCCCCCGACCAATGCAGCCAGGGCATGGCCCTCCTCAAATTTCTGGCCACGTCATAACCTGATGTCACCTAATTGGCTAACCCAAAACATTATTGTGATATCACAAATTCTTATTGGCTGCCCTTAGGGGCTTATAAGGGCAGTGCACAGGTGCCAAGCTCGAGTTGGAGAGCAGGAACAGAGCTTGCTCTTTGGATTACAATACAGTCAAGTTCTGAGTTAACACCTATCCAGCTCCCGGAGTGGTTTACTTCATAATACTCAACTGAGGCAGGCTAGCCGAGCATGGTGTTTCAATTTCTGGCCAGACTGGAGCCCCACACAGAGAGAGAATCTTGGACACAGATTCATCTGACAGAGATTAGTGTCCAGATAACATGAAGTACTCAAAAAATTAAGCACCAAAAGAATAAACAATGCAATCAATAAATGGGCAAATGACCTAAACACTTTTCAAATGAAGACGTACAAATGGCCAAAACATACACACACAAAAAGTCCAACATCCTTAGCCATCATGGAAATATAAAAATTGAAGAGCTATGGTGAAAGGATACAGCCCTGACACACACCTTTCCTGACTTTAAACCAAGCAGTGCTTCCTTCTTCTATAAACAAATGAGTGCCTCCTAGTTCATGTGCAGATTCCTCATGAGTACAATTCAGTTCTGTGGTATTCCCATTTTTCAAAGATTTATCCAAAATTTGTTATGATCCACACAGTCAAATGTCTTTGCATACTCGATAATGCATACATAGACAATTTTCTGATATTCTCTGCTTTGGACTACTATCCATCTGATATCAGCAATTATGTCTCTGCTTCTATGCCCTCTTCTGAATCCGGCTGGTAGCTCCCTGTCTATGTACCACTACAGTTGCTTTTGAATTATTTTAGTAAAATTTTGTTGCGTGTGATATTAATTATGTTGTTCAATACTATCCACATTCAGTGGCATCCCCTTTCTTGGGAATAGACACAAATATGGATCTCTTCCAGTCAGTTGGCCAGGTAGCTATTTGACAAATCTCTTGGCATAAACATGTGAGCACCTCCACTCCTACATCTGTCTGTTGACACTTCTCTATTGGTATTCCATCAGCTCCTGGATCCTTGGGTTTCACGAATTCTTTCAAGGCAACTTCCACTTCTTCCTTCAGTTCCATTGATCCCTCATCATGCGCAAACTCTGGAAATGGTTTGTCATCCACCAATTCTTTTTGTATAACAACTCTGTGTATTATTTCCATCTTCTTAGAAGTTTTCTGCATTGTTTCGTATTTTTCCTGTAAAATCCTTCACTACTGCCACTCACTGCTTGCATTTTTTCTTCAATTCTTGATGCTTGAGAAAAAAAGTGTGTTATTCCCTTTCAGTTTTCTGTATCCAGCTCTTTGCACATGTCACTAAAATATTTTATAGGTTGATTTTAATCTTACCACATTTGGTCTTCTTTCAATGACTTACAACTTCACACGGAAGTTCAACAGAGGCCAGTATTTGGGGATTCAGGGGAGGAAAGAGGCCCATCCTCTGTGTTCTCCCTACGGAAGGAGGCCTGCTGTGGGCCCAACCCACCCTTCACACCCTCCTTGCACCAGGCTTATGGAATATGCTTACATCCCAGCCTCAGTTTTCTGTTGGTTTCTTGCACATGACCTGAACCACAATGACACTTCTCTCTGGCCCATTATCATCCAACTTTTTGTTAGTAGCCTAGTGTCTTCAGTATATTCCAGGTAGCCAATTGGAGAGGTGTATCAAAGTTCAGCAAATGTATTAGCACTTGCCCTTGGGGAAGCTCTTAAGGACACAGGGGTGGCAGGTTGGTGCAGGGAAGAGTCCAGGCTGGTGTTGGTCTGCAGAGGTCCCAGTGGACAGCCCCATGCTGCCCACACTGGACAGTGGAGGGGAACAGCCCTCATGGTCTCACCCCTGAGACAAAGGCCTGGTACGTCACATAGCTGCTCTCCCAGCTGCTGACCAATGCCTGCCATAGGCAGGGAATGACCCCAGTCCTCCTGTCTCCCCAGGACAGGAGTGTGGTCCAGAAAGACCACATGCAGCTCTCTAAGCCAGGTCATGAGGGATCTTCCTGTGGGAAGCACCATGTTCCAGTTCCGTGTTCAGGTGCCTGGGCAGGAGCCCACCGCCCCTTGTCCATTACATCAGGTTTCCTGGTGCCTGGAAAGGAGCCAGGGGCCCTCAGCCACGGTGCCCACTGTTCTCTGGGCAGAGATAAATTCTGACTTTGGCCCTGTATATCACTCCTATCATTCTAGAAAGGGCCATCCTGGACACCCAGGGAGATGTGCAGAAATAATGAAAGGACCAACCACAGTGATTAGATGCACTAGTTGTCTTAATCTAACTCTTGACTGTGCTGCGCTGGAACCTGTTGGTTCTGACCCAGGCTCTCTCTTCATTGGCTCCTGAGATGCACAATGGTCCTGGGAAGGAACGTCTGCATCATGCTCTCCACCAAACCTCCTGATGTTAGGACATCAAATGCAGATTTGCTACCTGCAGAACAAGAGCACAGGTCGCTCCTGGGGTGGAGACAGGTTTCTCAAGGTTTGATCTGAAGGAGAGGAATGGGGGTGAAACCTGACTGGAAGTGGGTCTCCATGTTGAATGTCATGGACGTTGTCACTGTGTGCGTGGTATCAGTTATGAGTGATTTTCCAAAAACAAAGGTAAAGAGATGCCTTGAGGACTTCCAGTCCAAGAAATCCTGTGGAGTCCAAGAGGGAACCCTGAAATTAGAAAGGGGGTTATCACATGTTAGAGGCATAATTTTTAATCTTGGGAGTTAAGCAGTTAAGGCAGATTGCCTCTTTTATTCCCCAAATGCTTAGAGTCCTTTCTGTGAGTAAAGCACAGGACAGCATTTGATCCAGTCTGGTGGTTCTGGTGCTGACGTGCCTTGGACACAGGATGTCTTAGCACACAAGGCAGGCCTTTATCTCCTGTGACAGCAATGATATGACAGTGTAACAAGCTCCAACTGCACATGAACCACATATGATTAAAGAGAACAGGGTCAGAAAGCAGGAGCTGTCCTGGAATCAGCCCTAAGGAAGCAATACCAGGGCTGGAGGGAATGGAGGAGGATTGGCCTGGCCTGGGTCAAGATATGAAGAAGGAGGTTAGGGGAAGGTGGTTCTGGGATCCAAAATGTGAGGTCCTCTCTGGACGGCTTCCAGCTGCCCTCTTAGGCGTGTGATCTCTTATTGCAAAGTTAAACTGAACTTGGCTTCTAGGAAAAGACGCCCCATAGAGCCAGAGAAGGACTGGGCCTCCTGACCTCAGTTGCCTCCATATATAAGAATCAGACTCCCCAACATGCAAATTATTATTCAAGCTCTGGGTTAAACTCCACTCTTGGGCGGCAGGGGCCCAGCTCTCTCCTGACACAGGACTGAGGTCTCTGGGGAAGGCGGGCTGTGGTCTGGAAGATGAGGAAGGTGGGTCTTCTCCTCTGGCTGGCAGCGGCTCTCCAAGGTGAGTGTCCCAGGTCAGACATGGGTCCTCGGGGAGGTTGTCCCCTCAGGAGACTGACAGGCATGGGTTCTGTCTGTCCCCAGGTGTCCTGTGCCAGGTGCAGCTGCAGGAGTCAGGACCTGGCCTGGTGAGGCCCTCGCAGACGCTGTCCCTCACCTGCGCTGTCTCTGGTGACTCCATCACCAGTGGTTACTGCTGGAGCTGGGTCCGCCAGCCCCCGGGGAAGGGCCTGGAGTGGATAGGATACATATGTTATGATGGAAGCACCTACTACAGTCCGTCCCTCAAGAGCCGAGTCAGCATCTCCAGAGACACCGCCCAGAACCAGTTCTCCCTGCAGCTGAGCTCTGTGACCACCGAGGACACGGCCACCTATTACTGTGCAAGAGGCACAGTGAGGGGAGCCCAGTGTGAGCCCAGACACAAACCTCCTGCAGGGCTTAGGACCAGCAGGGGGCGCCCCTCACACAGAGTGCAAAGCCCAGTCCAGGAGCAGGAGCAGAGAGAGGCAGGAACTTCTCTTTCTGAAGCTGTGGTTTCCAATCCACCCAGCATCTCCCCTGAGGCCACCATGCGCAGTGATTCTGGAGATGTCTCCTGTCTCAGAAAGGCAAAAACCTTTGTTTTCATGAGTTCGAGCATCTCTGATATTTTCTATCTTAGGAAAGCGCTCCATGAAACAAAGGAAGCCTTTTTTGGCAATGACGTTTACTACGTGGTGTCATTGCCAACTTTGTGAACATGTAATAGCCTGTGTGCCTTTCCTCCACTGTCAGATAGACGTCAGTGTCTCTGTTCCCTATGAGTCCTGCTCTATCCTAGTCTACCCAGAGCTCTTCCCTTGGAATGATCTGGCCAACATTTTATA
>VMDO01041370.1:0-12039 GCA_007922755.1 Pedetes capensis
TTTATGTGACTATCTAAACATGTATTTCCACAATACATACTTTATTTTATTATTTTTGTACTAAATTGCAAATATTAGAGAGCCATATCTCAAAAGCTGAAATTTTGAAATTTATCTATTTTTGTGAAATAACTTAAGTAGGTATGATTTCTGACATTATTGATGTCATTATTCCAATACAAATATCTATATTTTATAATGGCTAATTACATCTGACAAACAGAATTCCAAAAATTTTCCATTTTGCAACACTATTATAGCATCAAGATTTCTGTTTCAAGTGTTCTTGTTCAGAAGAGAATTTGAGTTTTGATATTTTTGACATTCTTTACGAAACCTTTTATCCTCATCAAAAAGTATCATTTATTATTAGTAGAATGTGAACTTTTTCAGTAATGATAGTAAGGATATGTCATTTAAAAAATGACAAGAGCAACAAGTAACTATTTGCTTTGTGTGGCCCAAATCTAATTCTGTTTCATTGTATTTATTGTTGTAGAAATAAAAAAGCTGACTGGTGATTGAGTTCCTCTTCTCAGCCTTTTGCTTTTAAAGAAAACTTAAAATGACTACCAGCTGGCCAAAAATTTCTATTGTTCACTGTAAGTTGTTAGCATAGTAAGCTACAAATATTGCAGTCTCCAATTTCCAACGTAAGTGTAAAGGATAATTGAGTGCAAAAAGGTCCCTAAATAGAAAGATACACTGTGCTGAAGATTGGAGAAAACATAGTGCTTGAATTGTATTCATCTCAGAAAGTGAATAAAATCTTAGAAGGGTAAGCTATTTCAATTTCAAAGAGAATGATTTTAATGAAGCATTTTGTATCACAAAATAACCTTGGGACGTACTCCTTATGTTATACTGAACTGTTTGATGTATGCTCAAGTCAAAACAACTATTCGTACATATTGTAATAGGCCATTGTCCCTTTGTTAAAGGGTTTGCTTTTCTCACAAGTTTCACTTACCACTCACATTATCACCTATTTTTAAAAACCATCTCTTTGTACTTAGCTATCAGTCAAAGTGTGATGTGGGAAAAAAAAATAACCTGAAGAAGTAACAATAAGACTTGTTGGATACCTTGGCCATGCAGAAAACACCAATAAAGTCAATCCAGTATCCAAAATGCTTTCAGTCTGTAAGATAACCAAGCATCACAATCATTACAAATTTATTCATTTTGTTACAAGATATATTCTTCATATGTTGCCTCTCATTTTTCAAACGTCATCATGTGTATTTTCAAGTAATTTTAGATTCATAGGGGGTGAAGATGATGATAGTAATTTGAGCTTAGAATCATGCATAGATGACATAAAAACCACATTGGTATTAGTGATTGTTCTCAACTATGAACTCTAAAAATGGTTGAAGGGCTAACAAATTATACTTGGATTTTAAATATGGGAGTCATGTTATGCCAACATTTTCCCACTCCCACTTTTTGTTAGTGACACATCAGCATTAAATAATACATCTAGGAATAATTATCCCTGAACCAGGAACTTCTAGGAAAGAGGAAATATTTTTTTCTTTTTGTTTTGATATTTATTATATTTTGTCGTTGTTGTTAGGTGCCATCAAGTCAGGTCAGACTCATAGTGACCCTTTATATAAAACAGAACAAAACGCTTCTGACGCTGTACCAGGCCTGGCACCATTGTCAGTGCTTTTCAATGGCAGATTGTTTTGGGAGTGGATTTTCAGGTCTTTCTCCCCTAGCCTGCAGCACCTGGTGTTCCCAGGCTGTCTCCCATCCAAGACCTAAGCAGGCTGACCTTGCTTAGCTTTGGAGATGGGGGAGATTAGATGCTAGGGTGCAATGGCTCCAACCTATCATATTTTAGTTAATAATAAATAATACTTACTAGAAAAAATAACCCTAAGTTATGAAATCCATGAAGCCAATTAATTGATTATATTAGTTTTCATATACTTTATTAAAAATTTACATTTATGAACATTATTTAGAAGAGAAAGTCTGTACTTTCTGTACAGATATAAAATCTTTAGGGAAGTATCCTAAAACACACCCAAACTCTTAGAAATAATAATTATATTATTTATATAAATATTTCTATAGTTCAGACTAATAAATTTAAGAAATTTTTACAAACTCATTGCTACAGATGAAAGAGACAGAGGGTTTTTTTGTTGTTTCTTTCCCAGTATTAAGGGGTTGAACCCTGTGCCACACACATTCTAAGCAAGCACTCCACCATTGAGCTGCACTGAAAGCCTCTTTTAAATTTCATTTTATTTTGTTTTGACTTTGAGAGAAGGTCTTGCTGAGTTGCACAGGCTGCCTCAAGATCCAGCTGCCTCAGCCTCCTGAGTAACTGGGATTACAGGCGTGTGACACAGAGCCCAGCTAGAAGAAAGGCTTTAAAAGTAGGACAAAAGCAGCAAATTTTTAATTGATCTCTCTCCTTTCTCTTTCCTTCACCACTTATCTCCTTTATTATTCTGGTTTCAAAAATGAAGCAGAAATTTTTGTATTAATATAATTTCATTATTTTTAGGACCTTTATGATTCAAACAGGATTGTATTTGCCTATTAACCAAAAACTAAGCTACTATTTCATGGGAAAATGTGTTTTTGTTCTGAACAATCAATATGCAAAATCTTATCAGTCACAATTCATAGATATGACATGGCACATTCTCTGATTAAAAAATAGATCCAATATGCAATATGGGAAATCAAATAACCCTGAAAATTACATCATTAAAGAGTGAGTCATCATCAGGTAGGTTTCACAGGGAAAGGATCTTAGCCTGTGAGCTATAACCTGTTTTATGGCAAGTTGTTAATACTGTAAGCACATCAGAGACAATATCAGGTTATTATGAATAAAATCTTGACAGAGCCTTAGCGTTCAAATTTCCTGTTCTGAAACCTGCAAAGAAGATATTTTTCTTTAATGTGTTAAAAAAGAGGCAGCAAAACCATTTATACAGATAACAAAAGAATGTTGAAATGAATGAATATGGGAAATAGCTGCTGACATAGTGCAAGTGTAATCTAGTCTATTTTGAAATAACTTTTGAAAACAATTTGCAATTTCTCTGCAGTAGATTGAAATTGGTCTCTACACATATTTAGTTTGACTACAGAGTAATTATTCAGAATTACTTAAATCTGAAACACACACAAAAAACACACTTGAAGTTTTGCACATATATTTAATTTTTATACAGAATTTTCACAAATTTTCCTGAGAATGAAATATACTAACCATATATTATTTTGAGTTGAAGTGTTTCATATTTTATTTAGTAAAGTCATATAAATGTTTCTGCAAGTATGATCATGTCTAGAAATCAAAATAAAAATTATAAAAGATAATTTTTCATAGGATAGCAAAGTATGAGTTAGAGTTTGAATTGTATAAAACTATGGATTGTAGGGGGCTGGGATTTAGCTCAGTTGGTAGAGAACCACCCTACAGTCTCTGAGGTCCCGAGTTCAATTCCCAGCACCGCAAAAATGGGAGAAGGACGTGGCAATCAACTCCCAAGGCAATCCCGAAACAATCAGACATTGAAAACCCTATAAGGGTCGCTATGAATCTGACACGACTCGATGGCACCTAACAACAACAACAATGGATTGTAGAGTTAAATTTAAAGATATTTTATATACTCTATCTTTTACAAACACACACTATCGTCTCATATATTCCACCCAAAGAAATCTTGACATGTTTTTATTTTAAGGTGATATTATTGTGTATATTTATAGCACACAAAATGATATTATGGTATAAATATGTAAGGAAAGTGATTATTATTTTACCACATACACAAGTACACATTTAGACAAAGCTTGGCATTGCTGCTTTATTTACAGTGGTATATATCTGTGTTGAACTGGAAGAAAATTTCCATGAGCTTTTAAATCATTCAGCACTTGTTTGAAGCAGAAATTCCTCCACTGAATAGCATGTGTCCAAATTCAGCTTTATGGAACTTATTTTTGTCTGTTTAAACCACATCATAATTTTAATAATTATATATTATCAAGTTGTGAAGAGTAGCAAAATTTTTACTATTTAGGGCTTTTTCTTGTATATATTTGGTGGTATTTGCATAACAGTGATGCCTGTGTCCATGTTGCTAGTTTTATTAAGAACCAGTTGTAAATATTCCATACATATATATTCAACCAAAGATGTGAAGACATTTAACCTGTATCTTGTTTTTGATTATATATACTTTAGTTCATGAGATACTTCAAGAACAGCTCACTTATTACATCATGTATAGACCCTCCCTATGTCTTTACTTCTTATCAAAAAATTAAATCTTTTTTCACCTGTGAACCAAGGAGAATATATACTGTAAAGAGACACACAGAGTGTTGGACATGAGGCAAATCATATTTGTACATGTTATTAACATATGGTATTTAATACATGAGATCTTGATTCCAAGTGCTAAAACATGACATCTTGTTTTCAAGTGCTTATGATTCCATAAGGAAGAAGAGAGACACTGTGTATCTTTAATTATAACTTTTTAAAAAATACAAAAGCATTAATTATTTGGTACTTTTCATCTTGAACTCATTTTGTGAAGCTTCTGTTATGTTTGTTAGCGTATATATGCACATAAAATGTTATTAATGTTAAACAGTGATAATATATTTGTATTTAACTTCACACATTTCAATGCCAAAATAAGGGTAAGTTTACATTCACAAAGTAGACTAGGAAGAAGATTTCATTAATTTTGTGTGTTTTCTCTTATAGAAAATGAAAAATAATAATTTTCTTGGGTTCATGGAAACTGGTCTTTGATATGTATATTTTCTATGAATTCTTATCTTCCTATTCACAGTAACGTGTGCCAGGAGACATCCATAGTATTTGGAGATGTAAGGTGTATATTTAATATGCTAAAATTGTGAAAATGCCAATTATGTAATAAATATTAAACCTACAAAGTGATACCTTCTTGGATTGAGCTGAATTACTTAGTGAGTGTTTGATTAGTGGTAAGTATAAATCTCAGAAAGGATCATAAGAACATTCAGATAATTTTTTCCATATTTCTATATTTTTAGAAATACTGTAACTCAAATATTCTCAAATGGAATAATATTGTCCTAAGAGAAAGAAAAGTGGTTTGGGGGATGGAAGGATTTTTTTCAATGGGATTTTGTGGTCCTCAGACAACCATAGTAGATAACCAGATATATGATATACCTGTTAAAATTATATGGGAGAGGTAAGTCGCAAAATATATTTTTAAAAGCTCCTAATGGGGGATTTAGCTTAGTTGGTAGAGCCCCACTCTGCACTCTCTGAGGTCTTGAGTTCGATTCCCAGCACTGCAAAAATGGGAGAAGGACAAGGCAATCCACTCCCAAGGGAATCCTGAAACAACCAATCATTGAAAATCCTGTAAGGGTTCCTGTGAGTCAGACATGACTCAAGGGTAGCTAACAACAACAACAACAACAACAACAACAACAACAACAACAACAACAATGGGAGCTGGACAAGTATACTGGCCTTTAATCCAGTAACTCTGGAGAATGAAGCAGAATGATAGTGTGTTCAAGGCCAAAGACAGCCTGAGTAAATTAATGAGAACTTGTCTCAAAATAAAAGAAAATATAAAAGAGCCTAGAGTTGTTGCACAGTGGTAGAGCACTTGGAAAATATGTGCAAGGCCTTGGATTCAACCCCCAAGTACTGCAAAACTAAAAAAAATAAATAAATGATTGTGAGAAGAGAAAACATTTTTAAAAATTTATACATTGAAATAGCATAATTAATTCAACAATGTATGAATATTTGCTTTCCAAGAAGCCACATATTGTGCTTTGTTATAATGAACTTCATTTCTTATGATTTAATTTGAAACTAACATATATATAGCGCAGCGCTCTACCCACTGAGCCAAATCCCAGCCCATATATATATGTTGGATTTACGGTAGTGACTATAGGCGTTTCTATACATCTTTGAAGTTTCACATTCTGGTGTACTAAAACTTGTTTCAAAAATTTTGAAAGTTTTCAAAGTTGAAAATCTGTGCATAATAAAAATAATGCCTACAATGAATTTTATTCAATGAAATAAGAAATGTTTATCATTTTTCAAACAATTCACATGAAATAAAAAATACATCTTTATACATATTGAGTCAAAGATCAATGTTTTGTCTTTTTGATTTCTTTATTTTATTCTAATTTAGCATTATTTTAAGTAGCACGTTTCATCTTCCCTTAATAAATGAGTATTTTCTTACCTCAGTATCCCATTATGTTCTCTTAGAGTTCGACCTGACTCATCAAAGTTACTGATAGGGAATTCATCTTTTGCCTGTGCTTAATCAGTAGTAGATTGTATTGAGCTTGTGCTAAAGAAATCATAGGTTTTTTTTTTCATTTTTCAAATATAAGTTGCATTATCATATTGAATATGCCTTTTTTATCCAAACTATCCAGGCCCCCATGATGATTTCAATTTTCTCTCTTTGTCCTCCTTGTGAGTGAATCATTGGGGGAAAAGAACTAGGATGCCCTTGAGGGATCTGTCACTACCTGTTATTTGGATTAAGCCACAAAATCTTCATGTCGTATTCATATAAAAATGAAGCATCACTCTGGTTTGTATCTTACACACTTTATGTAAGAAATAATTATATGAATGTATGGCTGTTTGAAATAAATTTAGTTGTAAAATTCAAGTTTCCTGAATATTAGAAAAAATTCTACAATTTTATATTGCCATGATTTGTTGTTGTTGTTGTCAGGTGCTAGCCCTGAAAATTTATACTTTGTTTCTCATCTTATAAGTACAACACTTTGTTCATAATAACAGAATCAGTTTTATAAAATAACATAGTTTAAAAAACTAAGTATATATATCAATATAAATAATACTGTTTTTATTTTATCTCAAGTGCAGAGAATTCATTCGATTCAGATTCATTATGACCAAGTATAAAAGTATTTAACAAATATTTGATGAATCTAAAAAAATCAGCCTGCCTTCATTTTATAAAATTTTTGGATATTTGCTCTATATAATGCAGTAGAAAGTTGTACTTTAAAAATTTGAACATTAATAAAAATTCTTATGTTTATCCTAATGTATGGAATTTTTATTATAAAAATTGAACAATTATCTTAAATCGCCTAAAGAATTATTCAATATGGGTAGCCAGGATTCAATGTGTTATTAGGTAAATTAGATTATGCTGCACCAAAAATGATATATTGATATAATATTCAAGAAATCATGGAGCTCCTGACATCTGGCAGATAGGTCAGAAAATAATTTTGAATTCTAACTTTTCTCAAATAATGGTTTAGAGATATTGGCTACTCATTGGTTTATCAAATGGCCTTCATGAAATAGGCCTTAGGAAATAAACTACTAGAACAATCTTACTTGTAGATATTTTTAAACTTTGTAATTAAAGGCCTTTATGACTCTTAAAGATCTCACTATAATCTTAGTAATTGAAAATATTCTTAAAAGTTGTACATGAGATAAAAGATAGTTAGGTTAATATTAACAAGATGCAGTTCATTTAATTAGTTTTCATGTCATTTGCACATTATTGAAAATGCTTGAAAAGTTTCTTTTTGTAGCTTTACATTTCCAATTATAGAAATGGATCAGTGGCTCAAAAATCAGTCCAAAAAAGCATGAAAATATCTATGCAAATGACAAAATAAATAGTATAATTTATAAATTTATAAATGTAGATTATGAATAGAAGTCATCTGTGAATTTTTATTTGCTGGAACAAACATTTGAGAGTATGATTATCTTATACAAAAATCTTTACCAACTCTGACACAAAGTTTAATTAAAGTTGTAATAGAAGTTATAACTTTAAAAACACTAGGTACTTGGAGGGCTGGGATTTGGCTCAGTGGGTAGAGCGCTGTGCTGCAGTCTCTGAGGTCCTGAGTTCAATTCCCAGCACTGCAAAAATGGGAGAAGGGCCTGGCAATCCACTTCCAAGGCAATCCCGAAACAGTCAGCCATTGAAAATCCTATGAGGGTCGCTATGAGTAGGATACCGACTTGACGGCACCTAACAACAACAAGGTACTTGGATCAAAATTCCTAATATATGTCAAGAAATTATGACATATGTTGTCATAAACTCATCCAAGTTTTCACATCACCTTCAAATACACCAGATTGAATTCACTGGAAAAAGTAATTATGTATTCTTTTTCTAGAATGACTTTAAAATAATGTTTTTACCATAGCTGAAAAATGAAAACCACCTACGTGTCCATCAACTGAGGAATTGCCTATAGCAAGTGGGATGAACTATTCTTTTCAAAAACAGCTCTTTTCCATATCCTTCCATAACATGAAGAAGTTGACATTGAACAGTGTGGTTCCATTCAATTTATTCCAGAAGTGAAATTATAGCTATTTGAAAATTTAAAGGTCAGCTGGCCTACTTCATTTTTACATTGTGGATACAACCTTCCTGGACCAAAGATAGTGGTCTAGTTTCTGTTAAAAAATGTCCAGTGATAAGGTTTTCACTTGTTTCAGAGTTAGCAATTTCCATTTTTATGTGTTCTCTAATGTTTATATTACCGGAGAAGGATTTGGCAATCCACTCCCAAAGCAATCCTGAAAAAGTCAGCCATTGAAAACACTACGAGGGTCCCTATGAGTCAAACTTGACTGGATGACACCTAACAACAACAACAATGTTTATAAGCTTACAGACACACCACCCTGGCATCTAATTCCATCTGATCTCAGAAGCTAAGCAGGGTTGGGCCTGGTTAGTACTTGGATGGGAGGCTGCCTTGGAACACCAGGTACTGTGGGCTTGGAAGAAGGCAACTCACTCCCAAAAAACAATCAGGGACTGAAAACCCAGTGAACAGCAGAGAAGCACTGACATAGTGCCAGGCAAGGTACAGTGTCATGTAGTATTTTGTTCTGTTGTGCATGAGGTCACTAAGAGTCAGACCCTACTTTATGGCACCTAAAAACACCAACAACAGCAACAAGAACAAGAACACCAATGTTTATAAGCTGTATTCTATTTGAATAAATTCTATAAATTATAAATATTTACCATATGGAACTTTCATCTCTGCTTCTTGCCAACACACTGGGCATCACTATCTCTTACTTTACAGTTTGAAGAAAGCATTTAGAATCCTCCAAAGACTTCCTTGCAGTACAATCCTCAGTTTATGTGCAGTATGATATGCATGAATTTCAATTACCAATATTCAATTAAATAATACCACTCCCTCAATATCAAACTTAAGTTGTTGGTTATGACTTTAATGCATAAAGTACAAGTTTTACCGCTTGGTCTTTGGTCCACATATCATATCAGTTCTTTCAAAGTCTCTTGGTGATTGCCCACTGTGCATCTCTCCTTTAGTACAGGCACCAACAGCAAATCATGTGCCTGTGTCACGTATTATATCCTAATAATTAACCAATATGGCATTTTTCAAAAACTGAATTACCAGTAAAGGGAACTGGCCAAAACAATAAGTACCAATTTTTCATATTTCAGTGTGCTAGCACAAATTAGCACAGGAAGAAGAAACATTTTCCCAGAAATTACATGGTGAGGAATCCCAAGAATTAAACAGACTAGGGATAGTGGTTTTCCAAGATAACCACAATAAACACTAGTTTATCTTGATGCTTAAGATGTGTGGATATCACTGAGACTCCTCCATGACCTTAATGGTATATACTCTGTTTATATCCCTGTTGAATGATCACTTATTACATGTGCTATGTATGTGAATTAGTCCTAGATTTTGAAGAAAATTAAAAGATCTAGAAACTGGTTTTTTATTAAAAGTAATAAAGTCTTGCTCTTTAAAATGGAATAATTAAAGAGAGTTTTGCAGAGAAAATTATGAATGCAACTTAATGCCCTTTTGGCCACCTAAGAACTGGATAAAGAAGAGAAAATAAAGCAGATGAAACATATATTACTGAGACTAAGGAACCCATAGGGCTGGGATTTTGCTCAGTTGGTAGAGCTCTGTGCTGCAGTCTCTGAGGTCCTGAGTTCAATTCCCAGCACCACAAAAATGGGAGAAGGACCTGGCAATCCACTCCCAAGGCAATCCCGAAACAGTCTGTCATTGAAAACCCTATGAGGGTCGCTGTGAGTCAGATACCGACTCGACGGCACCTAACAACAAACAAGGAACACACATATGTATTAGGAAATGATAAGGTCTTTTGAGAAGTAATACTTCAGGACCAAACAATACAGAGCACTAAAGAACCTAAATTGTATGTATTTACACACACACACACACATCACAAATATATATTCTTGATTTCCTGATCGGCTTCAGACCGTATTACTTGTCTTCACTAGGGAAAAAAAAAATGTCTCCTCTGGACAGGAGGCAGGGATAACTGGAAGGCATGCTCTTTTCCTAGGGGAAGTACCAAGACATGATTGAGAGTCTGAGGATATAAAGACAGATAAATGTCTCTTAGGTAATTATTTATCATGATGGAAACAACAACTCTACCTGCCTAAATCTATTATGTAATTTCTTTATTTTTATTGTCATGGTTACAAAATAGAGTTCTTGGGGAATTTTATGTCAAAAATATTTTTTTCACCTTTCATAATTGATGTTTTCTAATTGATGTGCAAATTCATACAGAGAAAATCATAACTAATTATATAGGTGATGTTAAATAAGAATTAGAGAATTAGAAGAATTAGAAGAATTAGAACATTTTAGAAACATGTTTGAGAAAAATTGCCTAATCCATCTGAGAATAAAAACTATGGTGTTAAGCCATGACACATTTCCCCCCAAATTTTCAGTTGTGTCTGTAAGACTCAGGAACAAACAACAAACAACAAACAAAAATAAGCAATAATAAAAAGAGCTACAAAGTGATATCTAGTGTATTTATCTTAACTGGCTCTTTCTCTTCAATTTGATATCAAATTCAGAGGCTTCAGATATATACAGAGTTGGATCATAGTGCTGAGTTTGTGCAATTGTCGACAGTTTAGTTTCCTGTTAATGCTACCAAAAGTCTACCATATTGCTGTTTCAGATATTACTACACTGTTAGCAAGCTTCTAAACTTTGCAATTAGTATCATTTATGCAGCAAATCAGGTGATATCCTTACTCAGGTCATACTATTTTATTTTTTCTACACAAGTCAAGAGATTTTTTTTTTGTCTTAGTTCTGTTTTACCTCCTTGGTGTATGTTTTAGAACTTTACAGAACTGTTGGTGATGGGCTTGAGTCCGAGGTCAGTTTAATTTGAACAATTATGGACTCAAAGTGGTCTCTGCCCATCATAACTAGTACGTTGCTATTGCATCCTTCATCTGAATCTTTTTCCTTCTTTCCTTATTACATGCCTTTCCTAAGAAGGACCTTGCCAAATATACCCAATAAGATATTTGGAAATGCCCAATCATATTGAGATTCTAGAAAAATTCTTGGTTAAGCACAACTTTCAACTCAAAATTGACAATTTTATTCAGAGAATATGATTTTATTTGGTTGTGAGCTGCAAAGAAAATTTACATCAGACTATTGAAGAGGCAAGGGATTTTGTAACTATCGCAGTAATGGAGGGAAATTGAACTCAACTCTGCAGAATCAGAGGATAGGAGGATTTTTAACTGTTGAGGTGAGCTAGTGGAAAAGTGTAAGAGGAAATAGGTAAAAAATGGTTGTAGAAGCTAGAATCACTTTTGTTGAATTAGAAGATAATAGAGCATGATATCCTTCATGAAAACAAAAAACAAACACACAAAAGAAAACAATACTACACTACAGAAAGAGAGAAAGATTATACATTACTCCAGAAGTGATAACTACAGGAGACATTTTAAGGTGCTCAAAGAGGGATATTTTATATTTAAAGTTTTTTGTTTTGTTTTGTCTGTTTAATGAATATCATTTCATGGCAAATTCTAAGTTACCTATTACTAGATACTTTTAAAAAAATCATGAATGAGAACCTTTTGTAATCTTGTGACAGAATTTTGCAATCTGGTAGAA
>VMDO01041371.1:0-11240 GCA_007922755.1 Pedetes capensis
GGCTATGATCTTTGATCTTCATCAGTAAATGTTTTAAATCCTCTTCATTTTCAGCAAGCAAAGTGGTGTCATCTGCATAACGCAGGTTGTTAATGAGTCTTCCTCCAATCTTGATGCTGCGTTCTTCCTCATAAAGTCCAGCTTCTCGGATTATTTGCTCAGCTTATAAATTGAAGAGATAGGGTGAAAGTATACAGCCTTAGGGATCACATAGCACCCATCAGGGTCTCTGTCATCCTCTAGAGTCTTGCACCCAATTTTTACTTTGGTAAATTCCAACCTCTTCCTTTGAGTAATTAGGTTTTTTGTTTTTGTTTTTGTTTTTGTTTTTTTGAGGGGGGAACAGGGGGAGAGAACTGGGACTGGGATTAAAGGCATTCTCTCAGTTCCCACTGGTTTTAATGCAGCTTCTTTAGCTACCCAATCTGCTGTTCAGTTTCCCTTCACCTCAAGCTTGTCTCTTTTTTGATGTCCCTTGCAATGAATAACTGCCACTTCTTTAGGTAGCCAAATGGCCTCTAAAAGTCCCAAAATTTTTTCCTTATTTTTGACAGTCTTTCTTTCTGGGGTTAATAGGCCTCTTTGTTTATAAATTTCTTTATATACGTGGAGAGTAGCAAAGGCATATCTACTATCTGCATAGATGTTTATAGTCTTTCCCTTAGTTAGGTGCAGGGCTATAAGTTCTGCACATTGAGCAGAAGTCCCATGTCCCAATGCCTGGGCCCATATTACCTGTAGATCTTGATTTACCATGGCTGCACTAACATAGCAAACTCCATCCTGGATGAAACTGCTCCTATCCCTGAGGAGAGTTTCTTCTGCATCTGGCAGAGACATGTCCTTTAGATCAGGCTGATGTCCCTGTTGGGCTGAGACAATCTCCAAGCAATCATGAAGCAGCTGAGTAGGGCTATCATCTGGGAGCAACATGGCTTGGCTTAAGACTGTGGCTTTTTGAAACTGGACCTGAGGCTGATCTAGTAACAGGGCCTGGTATTGGGTTAACCTGGTATTTGAGAGACATTTCTCAGCAGTCCCTCTCGGTAGCCCACCAATTGCATGTGGAGCTACAATGGTTAAATATTAGCCAAAGGTCAGCTCATCAGTCTCTTTCATCAGGATGGCCACAGCCACCATCGTCCATAAACATGTTGGCCACCTGGTTGCTATTGGATCCAATCGCTTAGACAAGTAAGCGATTGGTCTCTTCCATGGACCCAACTGTTGAGTAAAGACTCCTTTTGCTATGCCTTGCTTTTCAGCCACAAAAAGCTGAAAGAGTTTAGTAACATCAGGAAGGGCAAGTTCAGGGGCAGTGGTCAGAGCCTGTTTTAAGTCATCAAGTGCCTTTTGTTCCACCTCTGTCCAAACTAATGGCTCAGGTCCCCCCCCCCACACACACACACAGTGGCTGCATACAGAGGTTTAGCCATCTCAGCAAATCCTAAAATCCAAAGACAACACTATCCCATAGAGCCTAGAAATTCTCTCATTTGCTTCTTTGAGGTAGGAGTGGGAATTTTTAGGATTGTCTCTATCCTTTTGTTGAGAGAGACCATGTATCTTCTGGGGAGTCCTGGCTATTATAGACCTTGAGAGCAAAGCTCATAAGTTCATCCCTATTCTTTTCTTCAAACCCTTTTAATTTATGGATATTTCTTTTAATGTCTGGGGCTGATTGGGCTACAAAGGCCAAATTTATAGTCCTCTGATTCTCATTTGCATCCAGATCAATAGGCATATAAGACCAGTATGCTTCTAGAAGGCATGCTAGGAATGCAGCAGGAGACTCTGAGGAGCCCTACTGAACCTCGCTTACCTTGAACAAATTCATAGGTTTCCTAGCAGCCCCTCATAACCCAGCTAGGAGATTCTGGTAATAGATAGGTGTTCAGACTCTGCCTACCTGTAGCAGTGTTTGGGTCCCAGATGGGGCAGGTAGTAGGCAAAACGTGGGTGAGTTGGGCCTGTCAGTCCAGCAATGTGTCACCGTTGGGCCCAAGGACCAACTTTTGGGTCTCATCCAGGATTTATTCACATTCTTCACACATGAAAAGAGTTTGTAGGATTTGCAGACAATCATCCCAAGTGGGCTGGTGGGTAAAGAGACTCTAAAAGGATTTTTCTGAAAAAGGAGGATTCAGATATTTCCGAGTCGGATACCGACTCGACAGCACCTAATAACAACAACAACAATATCATTATTAGTAGTAAAGGGTACCTAGAAGAGGCCTCCAAAAGTGAACCCCCAGTGGAGAAGAGTAGGCCTGTAAAAAGACTCAACATTGCCCAAGTGTAGTCCTCCTAGGGGTGGACCTCAGAATGAAATTGCACTGAGAAAGTCACAGAGTGACAGAAAAGGTGAACCAACCACTCAGCAGGCTTGGTGCTTTGCAGCCACCAGAGGCAAGAAACATAACCAGTCTCTAATCAGTCAGACCTCTGGGGGGTGTGACAGTTCACCCTCTTACAGAATGGAAGATGCCAGCGATCAGAGTGTGCCTCTGGGTTGACAGGACAAAAAGGACTCTGGCAAACACATTACAGTAGTTTGGCAAAAAGGGCAATCAGAAGGAGGATAACCTAAATGGCAGAGGAGGCTCTGAAATTCCGTATCCAAGGCCTGCTTGGACAGCATCCTAAAAAAGAGAGCCCCAATCTCCACAGGCAAAGAGGTCTTGAGGTCAGGGACTGCAACAGAGTAAAGTGATGAGGCAGGATGAAAAGAAAGTTGTCTCAGCTGGTGAGAAGTCCTGAAAGGTATCTTGAAACCACAAATCAGTGAATAATTCGTGGAGGTCCACAGGATTAGAAGGTAGGGGGCAAGACAAGTCTTCAAGATGGACTGATAGGAAGAAAGAGAATCTGGCCAGAAGGGAGTCACACATCGGAGAGATAGATTCAAAAGACAAATGAGAGGAGGAGGCCCAGGGACAGATTCAGAGATTCAGAAGACAAATGAGGGGAGAGGGCTCCTTATGAGGCCATTCAGGCATCCAGTGACCCCAGACATCAGCAGGTCGACCTCTCCAGAACAGAATCCACAACGCAAACAAAAAAACAGAAACCAGGGCTATAAAAAACAAAAGATGAACAGAGCAATTCTTGACACATATAATATAAAATTGAATAAAACATGTCCCATTTTACCATTTTTTTAACCTAAACTGTATGTGCTTATATCATCTTAGAAGAACTGAGCATGGAGAGAAGCTTTCAAGTTCAACATAAAAACAGACTCCAAATTCAGATTCCCTGTCTGGAGAAAAACCAAATCTGAAGTGAGATAACACACAAGACAAAGAGGTCACTGGTTTTGATGATGAAGTTCCCATGACGTTAGGGATGACCTGAAAAAACAGCACCAAACACAGGGGTTTACCACAGAGCAGACAGACACCGAGTAACAAACTGAGACAAAAATGAATGAAACATATTCTAATCAAATCCTATCCCGACATCTCAAGTTAGGATGGAGGCCAAGGTTGTGTCACATGTGATCCTTGGGATCTCCCAGAAACAAATGCTGCAGAACAAAAACAAAAACTCACTTGTGGAGGATAGTAATCTGTCCCGACCACCAAATGGCATCAGCTTTCCTGAGGCACAGAAACCCGGAGGCTCTGGCACATTTTCAGGGGATAACCCCCCTTGGGTCTGACTCCAGAGCTCAGAAAGCCCAAATTGTCTGGAGCTCTGGGGAGATCTTGCTGGGGCCTCTAAAATGTTGTACCCAGCAGCTTGATCCCAGAAAAATATTCCAAGACACAAACAAATGGATCAGGAGCAGAAAAGTTTATTTAGACTGGCCAGCCAGCTACTTTCAGTCCTGGGAGTGGACTTACAGAAAGCAGCAGCCAACTCACATTGGTTAGGGGCTTCATAGGGTAGGGGCAAAGAAGCAAGGTTACAGAATCGAGAATTCTTTAGCAGTTAAGGGGGGGGGGGCAGAGCAATTTTTCATTACTCAGAGATCAGCCTGTCCTTATGATAAACTCCACATGTCTTCCTTCTGACTAACTTATCTTGCACAACCTGCTTGGTGCTGCAGCTTCCTTTATCAAGAGAACTTGGAGTCTAACCAGAGCTAGTCTAATTGGTGCTAGGGGAATCATGGCAAGCCCCCTTTTTTTCTTTTCTTCCTTTTAAATTTTTTCCTCTGTTTCCACAACTTCACTTACAAGAAGCAGATCCAAGTTTAATTTAATAAAAATTTCAAGGCAGCAACCACACATATTTAAACCCCAAGTACAGGACCTTCTTCTAAACATAGCCCAAGAGCAATCACACTGGACACACTCCCAGAAAGCAGGCATTCACTTTCATTTTAACAGTCAGGCTCATTTACAACTGACCCTCAAAATGTGATTTCCTGTTATATACTAATTTTTTTTGAAGGCAGACTCACATCATCAAGGCTAGCCTGGAACTCACTAGGTAACCCAAGCTACCATCAAACTCATGATCCTTCTACCTCTGCCTCCTGATGGCTGGGACTACATGCTTGTGCCACTATTCCAGACTAACAATTTAATTTTGATTAAAGATAAAATAATAAAAGTAAAAAATAGGCTCTACATTTCAACTCCATTCTTTCAAAATTACGCTTTCTTCTTTTGGTTGTGTTGGGGGCTGAACCCAGGGACTGGCACATATTTTGTAAATGCTCTACAACAGAGATGCAACCACAGCTGCTTTTGGTATTTTATCTTAGGACACAATCTCACTAAATTAGAAGGGCTTCCCCTGGCCTAGAACTCATTCTCCTCCTCAGACACAGTCAGCCTCTTGAGTCACTGGGATTAGAGGTGTGCACCACTGTGCCCAGCTTTCCTTTACAGTTTTAAAAAAATGTTTTCAAAACTCCGTTTCTATGAAAATGAAGGTGCTGTAGTCAAGATATTTTGCAAAGGCTCTTGGTAGAACCAGATGCACTTTTGGTTCTCTGATTGGTTGATACCTAGAGAGAATATTATCCAATCAGAGTGAGTTTCCCTGAAAAGTTCTTTCTCATCTAATCAGGACATGTCTGGCAGAATGCCTCATTTGAGGACAGAGTCTACTAATGGGCTGCTGTTGCAATCATCAGCCATTTTTATCTCGGAGCCAGGCTTAACCGCTCTGCCTTATTGGGCTCTTATCCGAAGTCATCCAGACAGATCACTATCACAAAACTAAGAGCTGAGGAGCACAGAGTGACCTCACAGCCAGGGTTGGCTCTGCAGGTGTGTCTCAGCTGTGATAGCAGGCTCACTACCCAGCACAAAACTTTTCTGTGTGTGTGTGTACTTTTCCATCCTACTCTGACACCTGAGGCCTGGTGAGCCCTATTGTCAAAAATCTATGTGTGCAAGGCTGAGGGACTGTTACTGTATGCCCTGAACTCTCTCCTTCTCAAGGACACAATACAGGAAGAGTAATTTTTAATCTGCTGTGTGTGTATATTGTCTCGGAGTGGGCCACTTGTGCAGTTTCCCTGTTGAGCAAGAATGATGTCATTTCTGGTGGATTTTGTTGTAGATATTTGTAATATATTAAGACTTCAGATGCCTCAATATATGTTCTTTCTTTCTCCTAAAATCTATTTAAGAATCTGGGAACACTTTTTGAACTTCTTAGGTCCTTATGTGGCAGAGGGCAGGCAGTGTATTTCCTCCCCTCTTCCCCCTGCTACCATTGCTTTCTTGGGAGTGTGATTTCCTAAGTTGTGTTCATTATACATGGCATATAATTTCAGCTAATATGTTAGTGAAGTCAAGCTGGGCACAGTGGAGCATGCCTGTAATCCCATGGACTGAGGAGGCAGAGGCAGGAGATTAGCAAATTTGAGACTGGAGGCAGCCTGTATAATTAGTGAGATCCTGTCTCAAAACTTTAAAAAATGGGCTGAGGGTGCAGCTCAGTGGTACAGCAATTGCAAAGCATTCAAGCCTGAGACCCTGGAATCAACACCCAGTACTGGAAAAAAAAAAAAAAAAAAAAAAAAAAAAAAAAAAAAAAAAACCTTAGTAAAGTCATAGTTTGTAATTTTGTTTAAAATATTCAAAACCAATCCAGTGAGGCAGTAGGAAGTCAAACTTCACATGTGCCAGAGTGACATGGTGCCTATGTGCTGCCTTTTCCCATCAGACATCAGTTATAAGACACAAGCCTATACTTGATTTAGTGAAATTTTCAGGAAAGCAACAACAGACAATTAAACTTTAAACTGAGAGGCCTTCCTTTATGGACAAATCCAGACCAGCTGCCATGGGAACATGTCTGTAAAGCTGACATTTCCTGTTGCTTTTTGATAGACTGATCAGAATAATTTACAACTCACCTAAAATGTATGAATTTCTACATGCACACATGGGACCTTTAACCAAGACTGGGAAGAAATGATTTATGGATTAAATTTAAAACTGAATTTCTGTGGTTCTCTTTTGGTGCATATCCCTTTATAAGTTCATTGGATAATTGTATGTCCTGTATTTTCAATTTTTAGAGGAACATTTCATTTGTTTCTTGCCTATTATCTGTAGGTATCTTGCACATTCTCTTCACAGGGTGCCATCTAGCTTTTGTGTTTTAAACTAAAAAGAATTTGATATTTAAAGTAGAGAAATTGGTGAATATTTTAAAAATTATAATTTTTCTCATGAAATCTTTCTGTTTTCTAGGATGGAAGACTAGTTTATTAAACTTATGATTAATATCTTTTAAGGTAACAATCTGTGTAATCTTTCTGACTTAAGCTTTTTGCAGCATAAATTAAAAATAAAAAATTGTATGTATCTGAAGTATAAAACATGTTATTGATATGTATATACATTTTGAAATGAATGTCATGAAAGGCCAGTGAATGCATGCTTCACCTCAAAGAGAAGAACTAAGGCTCAAATAGAAGAACTATGTGTTGAATGTTTATTTTCCTCAGGGGTTTGAATGACCCAACATCAACATCTTATGTATTTTCTTAACTTCATTTTTGGTTAGTATTATTAAAGTTGACTTTCTTGGGTATGACATGTGTCTTTTTTCCTGCAAGGATCTGGAGAGAACCAGCCTAAAGAGAAGGAAGACTCCACAGAAGGAGGGGTAGTACCTGGTCACAATGAGTTAGAAATTTAATATTTCTAAGGGAGACTTGCCTGCAGCCATAGCCCTGTGGCATCCAATCCCATCAGATCTCAGAAGCTAAGCAGGGTCGGGCCTGGTTAGTACCTGGATGGGAGACCACCTGGGAACACGAGAAGCTGTAGGCTTGGGAGAAGGACCTGGCAACCCCCTCCCAAAAATCAATTTGCCATTGAAAACCCTATGAACAGCAGAGAAGCACTGACAATAGTGTTTTCCGTTGTACAGAGGGTCGCTATGAGTCGGATACCGACTTGACGGCACCTAACAACAACAACAACAACAAAGGGAAACTTGAAAAATTTCTTGGGAGTTATTGGATATCCTCTGTAGCAGGGGACCAAGCATTTGGGTCTAGGGCTATCCACAATTTGGAAGAGAAAATAAGATGGTTATAGAAGAACAGAAAACCCTGGTACTGGCAAAACAGACATTTTGAAGAAAATGGTCTCTTTTAGTAAGGTGTGGAATAACTCAGATGAGAAACTCTTTCATTAAGAAAAGTCAAGTGACCTGTAAGGAAAGCTCTGAGGTTAGTAGGTAACAGTAAAACACAAAATTGTAATCCTATTCCCAAACTCAGAAATAAGGCCTTCCAGTCTGAAATACACTGTGTACACTGAAAGAAAACAGTAAACTTAAAAGAGGAAACATTTTAGGATCCTGGAGCCAAGGTATTCTCCTGTGCAAATTTTCACCCCTTCGGTTGTGGGTGGCTCTCCTGTTTGAGCCTGTAGAGTCAGCAGTGACTAGAGCACATGGGCTTCTGAAAGGAAGGAGGCCAACTGCTTCCATTTTTTATCAAGACAGTAGGGGGTGCTGCAAAGACAGCTGCAAAGGCTGCAAAGGCTCAAGAGGCAGGCAACCTCTGCCTCACCAAGCCTCACTTGGCAAGAGGCTCTTTATGTTGCTCCTGTGTGGGGTGACCTGTTAGATGCAGGAGTGCTTATCCAGATGCAACCTCCTTCTGACAGATTACTTATGTATGCACTTGTCTGAAACAGCCACCTCAGTATGAGCATCATTACCATGATGTCGTCTTATTATATTTGATATTCTTATTTACTGTGAATTTTATTAGTATTTATCTATTTCAACTTCTGCATACTTTCACTTATATACATTTGGCAAAGATTTATGGAGACACAAAAAGAAACACACACCAGCATTACAGGAGCAGAATGTGAAGTAAAAGGAAACTTTTGGACTCAGCCAGACTAAGCAAGGACAAAAATCCTCCCTTCAAACTTAGCCAAGGGGTTTCCAAGACTTTGACCTCTCAGGCACTTCTGCTCTAGGTGGTGGGGTCTCCCAAGCTTTCTGGGTAGTTTCAGGTTAGTGGTGGAAGAGGGGTCAGGAGAGAGATGATGCTAATCCCAAGGTGGACCAAATGAGCCTGGTCCACCAGGGGGTTGGTGGTTAAGGGGTGGGTTTGGACTTTGGGATTCCCAGGGTTGCAGGTCAATGCACCCATGGCAGCAATTTGCCAAGGGGAAAGTTTGAGGAGAGGCCTCTCTTCTGGATTGAGCCCCTCTAGGCTGTAGGCAGATCCTTCAGAGGAGACTGGAGCTGTCACTACAAAGAGAAATTGCAAGCTAGTCCCCCGATGTGGAGAGGTTGCTGGTAGCCCC
Source organism: Pedetes capensis (assembly GCA_007922755.1). Taxonomy (NCBI): domain Eukaryota; kingdom Metazoa; phylum Chordata; class Mammalia; order Rodentia; family Pedetidae; genus Pedetes; species Pedetes capensis. The sequence goes on from VMDO01041371.1 coordinate 8,754, forward strand.
TGGGCTCTAACACCTTGTGTATTAGTGTATAGAAGCAAAGATGGCTGGCCCAGTCTAATGTACCCCATGTTGAGGGCACCTAAATTTAGCATCTGGGCATAGTGATGCACACCTGTAATCCCAGAGACTTGGGAGGTGGAGGCAGGAGGACTGTAAATTCAAGACCAGAGGCAATCTGTGTAATTTGGAGAGACCATGTCTCAAAAAGGAAAAAGGAAAAAAATGAGCTGGGGGTGCAGCTCAGTGGTCCAGCACTTGCAAGGCATGCAAGCATGAGGCCCTGGGTTCACCACCAAGTACCACAAAAATAAATAAATAAATGAATGAATGAATAAATAAAATAAAAAATAAAGTTTAGGAAGCCCTAATACTTCCTCTCTTCTCTCTCTCTCTCTCTCTCTCTCTCTCACTCTCTCTCCCTCTCTCTCTTTGTGGTACTACGGGTTGAACCCAGGGCCATGTGCTTGCATGCTTTTCACATGCTGTACCACTGACCTATACCCACAGCCCAATTTTTCACTTTTTCAGACAGGGGCTGGCTAAATGATGCAGGCTGCCTCTGTTCTCGAACTTGGAATCGTCCTGCCTCCACCTTTTGAGTCACTGGGATTATAGGAGCTCACCATATATCCCAGCTCTTCCTCTCTATTCTTAGTTTAGTTTCCCATGGTGAGAGTCAGCCTGGCCCCTCTCTGGGTAGAAAATAAATGCGTGATCCATACCTGGGAAGGTGGGCATTTCTATCCTACCTGGCTTCAGCATGTCTGGATCCAAGTTCCTACCGAAGTTGAATTTTTTGAAGCCTCATTCTATCTTCACAAATGAATTCTACACTTTATTACATGATGGTTATTTAAATATAAAGCTTTAAATTATTTACTAAGCAAAAAGTAAATATGGAAATGTAAATTATGCTTTGATAAAGTTTGACGTTGAATTCCAGGTCATCTGCTATTTAAGCCTGAGAAATAAGATGATATTCCCTGCAGTGTCTTCTGTGAACATACAAGATAGATTGATATATTAAATTCCTGATGTGAATGCATAGTACAGAATTAGAAGATTTGTAAATTTCTCAAGAAAAAGTAGATTTTCCAGAAAGCTTAATGTCAATAAGGTTTGGCTGAACATAGCTCTATGCTTGCAGGTAGGGGAGAGAGGTACAAGATGGTGCTGGGGGTTATGGTTAGGGTCTCCTATTCCTGGAGGGCCCTTATGACAAATCTAGTCCTCCCAGTCATAGCCAGAATGACTCCATCCTGCAGCAAGTGATCCAATTGTCTTGTGTGGCAGCTCTCAGCAGAAGAAGCCACCTTTCCCAAGGTCAGATGGTGTGTGCAGGAATTAAAAAATTCTTAATGAGTACAAGGAGAGAATAGACATCATCAAGGCTTTTCCAGAGCCTAAACAGAGCCCATAACCATTTCTAGTGCTTTAATGCTTACCTAGGCTTGCACTTACTTGCTGTAAATTCAGGGATATCTAAAAATGCTTCAGAGCTGGGCATGGTGGCAAACGCCTGTAATCCCAGAGGCTCGGGAGGCGGGGACAGGAGGATCACAAGTGCAAGACCACAGGCAGACTGTGTAACTTAGCAAGACCCTGTCTCAAAAGCTAAAAAAAAGAAGAAAGAAAGAAAGAAAGAAAGAAAGAAAGAAAGAAAGAAAGAAAGAAAATGCTTCACAGGAAGGAATGTTGACATCCATGGTTTGGATGGCCATGGGGTAGGTACAATCTTCCACTATGTTATGAAATATCCCTTTTGAACTCCTTCATGCTCAGCAAAGTGGCTTTGCACAAGTCATTTCTAGGCTGTGAGACACATCCCAGTTTGGAGGCATGTGGTTCTTTTATACCATTCCCAGAATCCACACAACAGCACTGGGCAGCCTAAGGAGCTGTTCACTCACTGCCTGGGCCTCTCACTGCCCCTAGCCTCCCAGGAAGCTCAGAGCCAGGGAACCTATGACAGAGGCTGTACCTAGAGGCTTGGGGAAGGTGTGGGTGAGTTGTTACCCCTTTTTGCCACCTTTCCCTCCCCACCCCACTGGTATCCATCATGGGCTATTGTGGTCTCTGACCATGATCTGGCCACAGCTAAAAGAGGCTGCTCTGAAGAGGTCCATAAAGCCATGAAAAATATGAAAAAATGCTCAGTATCCCTAGCCATTAGGGAAATGCAAATCAAAACAACTCTGAGATTTCACCTTACACCAGTAAGAATGGCCAAGATCAATAAAACAAATAACAACAAATGCTGGCGAGGTTGCGGTGAAAAAGGAACACTATTACATTGTTGGTGGAGCTGTAAATTGGTCCAGCCACTGTGGAAATCAATATGGAGATATCTTAAAAAACTGAAAATAGATCTACCATATGACCCAGCTATAACACTACTGGGAATTTACCCAAAGGAAGATGGGTCATCATACCACAGAGACACCTGCATCTCCATGTTCAATGCTGCACTTTTCACAATAGCAAGGA
>VMDO01041372.1:0-11228 GCA_007922755.1 Pedetes capensis
TATCATTCCCAGCATAGTAGACCATATGATTGTCTGACTCAAAATGGCCTATGCCGGTCCATTTTAGCTCACTGATGCCTAGAATGTCAATGTTTATGTGCTCCATTTCTCTTTTAGTGATTTCTAATTTTCCTAGATTCATGCTACATACATTCCATGTTCCAATTATTAATGGATGTTTACAGTTGTTTCTCCTCATCAGCCACATCAGCAATTTGGGCACCCTGGGACTTTACTCCATTTCCGTCATCACGGTAAACTCTACTTGGAGGATGCAACTCTTCCCCAGTAGTCTTTTGAGTGCCTTCCAACCTGGGGCCCTCATTTTCCGGCACTATATCTGACAGTGTCTCTTTGCTATTTGTAGGGTTTTCAATGGCTAGTTGTTTCAGGAGTGGCTCGCCAGGTCCTACTTCCAATTGAAACATGGAATGTATGTAATATGAATCCAGGAAAATTAGAAATCATTAAAGAGAAGTGAAGTGCATAAACTTTGACATTCTAGGCATCAGTAAGCGAAAATGGGCCAACCTGGGCCATTTTCAGTCAGATAATCATACGGTCTACTATGCTGACAAACTAAAGAGAAATGGGGTCACATATATCATCAAAAAAGACATCTCAGGATCTATTCTGAAATACAATGCTGGCAGTGATAGAATAATATCCATATAACTACAAGGAAGGTCAGTTAATGTGACTAATATGCATCTTTACGCACCCACCACTAAAGCCACCCTGAGAAGAAAGGGAAGATTTCTACCAGCTTCTGCAATCTGAAATAGACCAAGCATGCAATCAGGACATACTGATAATTACTGCTGACTTGAATGCAAAAGTTGAAGGCAAAGAAGAAGGCTCAATAGTTGGAAAATATGGCCTTGGTGGCAAAATTGATGCTGGAGATCTCATGATAGAATTTTGTCAGACCAATGACCTCTTCAGAGCAAATACATTTTTTCATCAACATAAAAAATGACTATACATATGGACCTTGCCAGATGGAACATACAGGAACCAAACTGACTACGGTTGTGGAAAGAAATGAAGGAAAAGCTCCATATCAAGTGTCAGAATAAGACCAGGTGCCAACTGTGGATCAGCCCATCAACTGCTCACATGCAAATTCAAACTGAAACTGAATAAAATTAGAACAAGTGTACAAGAGCCAAGGTGTGACCTTGAGTATATCCCACGTGAATTCAGAAAACCACTCACAAAGAGGTTTAATGCATTAAACACAAATGAGAGAAGATCAGATGAACATGACATCAAACATATTATTCATGAGGAAAGCAAAATGTTATCAAAAGACAGGAAAAAAGGAAAAGAACAAATTACATGTCAAAAGAGACTCTGAAACTTGCCCTTGAATGTCAAGCCACTAAAGCAAAAGGAAGACATGACAAAGTTAAGAACTAAGCAGAATATTTCAAAAGAAAGATAAAATTAAATATTTTAATGACATGTGCAAAGAGCTGGGAGACAGAAAACTAAAAGGGAAGAATACCCTCTGTTTTTCTCAAGTTTAAAGAATTGAAGAAAAAAATTCAAGCCTCGAGTGGCAATAGTGAAAAATTCTACAGGGAAAATGTTAAATGATGCAGGAACCATCAAAGGAAGATTGAAGGAATATACAGAGACATTATAAAAAAAAAAGAATTGGTGGATGACCAGCCATTTCAATAGGTTGGATATGATGAGGTACCAATGGTATTGAAGGACATAGTAGAAGCTGCCATGAAGGGAATGGTGTAACACAAGGCTCCAGGAATTGATGGAATACCATTAGTAATGTTTTAACAAACAGATGCAGCAATGGAAGTGCTAACATGTTTATGCCAAGAGATTTGGAAAATAGCTTCCTGGCTAACTGACTGGAAGAGATTCATATTTCAGCTTATTCCAAAGAAAGGGGATCCACCTAAATGTGGAAACTATTGAAAGAAATCATTAATATCACATACAAGCAAAAGTCTACCAAAGATCATTCAAAAGCAACTGCAGCAGTATATAGATGGGGAACTGGTGAAAATCAAGCTGGATTCAGAAGAAGGCAGGAAACTAGGGACATTATTGCTGATGTCAGATGGACATTATCTGAAAGCCAAGAATATCAGAAAGGTGTATATCTATGTTTTATCGACTATGCAAAGGCATTTGATGGTGTGAATCATAACAAATTATGGATAATAGTTCGAGGAATGGGAAAAGCAGAGCACCTAGTTATAATCATGAGGAGTCTGTACATGGCCCACGAGGCAGTTGTTCAGACAGAAAAAGTAAATACTTCTTGGTTTAAAATCTAAAAAGGTGCACATCAGGGCTGTATCATTTCACCAGATCTCTTCAATTTCTACCCTGAGCAAATAATCCAAGAAGCTGGACTTTTTGAAGAAAATGCAGCATCAAGAATGGAGGAAGACTCATTAACAACCTGCATCATGCAGATGACACAACTCTGCTTGCTGAAAGTGAAGTGATTTGAAACATTTACTCATGAAGATCAAAGAACCCATAGCCTTCAATATGGTCTTTGACTCAACATCAACAAAACAAAAGTCCTTACAACTGGGACAGTGTGCAACTGCACAATAAATGGAGAAAAGATTGAAGTTATCTATGATTTTGCTTTACTTGGTTCTACAATCAATACCCTTGGAAGCAGCAGTTGAGAAATCAAAAGATGCATTGCTTTGGGAAAAGCTGTGGTAAAAGATCTCTTTAGAGTGTTGAAAAGTAAAGATGTTACATTGAAGATGAACGTGTGCCTGACTCATGTCATGATATTTTCAGTCTCATCATATGGCTGTGAAACCTGGACATTGAACAAGGGAGACAGGAGAATTGATGCTTTTGAGTTGTGGTGCTGGAGACGATTATTGAGCATACCATGGACTGCCAAAAGAACCAACAGATCTGTCCTAGAGGAAGTGCAACCAGAATGCTCCTTGGAAGCAAGGATGTTTAGATTTTGTCTTACACATTTTGGGTATGTAGTAAGGAGGGACCAATCCCTGGAGAAAGACATCATGTTTGGGAGAGTAGCAGGTCAATGAAAAAAAGGAAAACCTGACACTAGATGGATTGACATAGTATCTGAAACAATGGGATTAAACATAAATCAAATCGTGTGCCTGGTACAGAATCAGGTAGTATTTCATGCTGCTGTACATAGGGACGCTATGAGTCAGACCCAAGTCCATGGCACCTAGCAACAGCAACAAGTTTGATGGGATTAAGTTGAAAATTCCTTTTATTCTATTTTGTGTTCAACTTTCTAATGGTTTTGTATTACCTTGAACAGAATGCATATTTTTTGCTTCTTAGGTAAAAGACTCAGAATGTTACTATGTTTCTTGACTCTCCCATACATTATAAACTACTTTTTTTTGCCTACCATATCTAGAAGATCATGAGAAAGATGAATATACATATATATGAATATATGTATGTGTGTATATATGTGTGTGTATATACATAAATGTATATATATATATATATATATATATATATATATATATATATATATATATCAATGCTGTGGTGGAGCCTCTAGAAAATAACATCTGATAGGAGGACTAAAGGGAAATGAGGAATGTAAAGAAAGCTGAGGTGAGAGATATGATTCAGTGGTAACTAATGTATTACCAAAGTGAGTATTGTTTCATGACAAGCCTCAAAGGCTATTGTTTCAATTGGTTTGTCTTCTAACACATAGGATTTCTTTGGAGCAACTGTGTTTATAACATGGGTCTCCAAACCCCCAACTGGGATGCACAGCAGGAGATGAGCATTGAGCTTCACCTGTGTTCACACAATAAATGTAGTGGTTTGAATCATCCTGAAAACATCCCCCCACCTGCTGGCCTATGGAAAAATTCTCTTACATGAAACTGGTCCCTGGTGCCAAAAAAGTTGTGGACCATTTCTTTATAGTAGTCCATGAGAGGAACAGTTAGTGCTATGTACTAAACTGTGTCAGTGTCAGATTCATATGTTAGAATTTGAACATCCAATCTGACTATATTTTGAGATAGAGTTCGTAAAGAGGTAATAAAGTTTAATTAAAATCATAAGGGTAGGTATCTGACAAGATTGGTGCTGTTATAAGAAGAGGAAGAGACACCAAGGATACTTTCATGAAGAGGAAATTCCTTATGACAACATAGTGGGAATGTAGCTGTCTACAAAGCAGGGTATCTAGTATAACAGACCTCAAATGGAATAAGGTATTTGGTATCAGAAGGTAAAGCTGTGATGCTGACTTGAAAGATATCAGATGAAACCAATCGATTCCTTCTTCTCAATTGTGTTATATCAGTTAACAGAGAAAAAAAGATAGGATGAGGCTTAGATTTATTGTTGTTGTTAGGTGCCGTTGAGTCATGTCCGACTCATAGCGACCCTCATAGTGTTTTCAGTGGCAGATTGTTTTGGGATTGCCTTGGGAGTGGGTTGCCATGTCCTTCTCCCATTTTTGCAGTGCTGGGAATCGAACTTGGGACCTCAGAGACTACAGAGCAGCGCTCTACCAACTGAGCTAAATCCTAGCCCCAGATTTAGTGTAATAATGCTTTATCTGACATTGGATTACCAGGCTAATGAACTTGCCTTAGTGGCTGTCCTTTGCCATCTCTTTTTCTGAAAGAGAGTCTTAAATCTCAGTATGTTTTATTTAAGAGAAAATTTTACAATTATTTGAAAAATGAGAACAATGAGATAAGATTATAAAGAAAAATAATCATTGCAAATTAAAACAAGAGGAATATGTTTTTCTCATCCAGATTTTTAAAACTGTGGGACTACTAGACATTTTTGAGGATTCAATCTTTAAAAGGGAAATAATGAGTAGCAAGTAATGACTATTCTGTGAGAGCATAGCAGAAGCAAATTACAAAATAGTCAAATTTAGTTTTTTATTGTCACTGCAACAAGAAGCAAAAATTACTGTTTCCTAAAGGAAGGTTTGATGCTGAGTGAATAGGTAGATAGCTGGCAGTTCATCCAGAGTCATTCATATGCAATCAGTAGGCACAGTGCCTTATGTGACAGATCTTCATTTAGTTTAATTTACTGTAATTCGTATGTATTAATATCCTAGCAAGCTCCCTGATGTCCCATTTCTGGTAGTGTGTGTGTCTCATTTTCTCTGTATGGAATTCCCTTGTGAAATATTTGGGAACTCCATCATGGAAAGCATCAGGAAGAGAAGCATGCTGTTTGGGGGAGTACTTTTTTATATGGTTGAGTAAGTTATCTGTAACAAAAGGTGATGCAACCATGTATGTTGGATAAATTGTTTCAATATTTATTGTAAAACTCTTAATAGCATATTGGGTTGAAAATAAGACCACTGAATGAGTATTGTACCATTTGATTTTTAAAATTATACTTGTTTCCTAGGTTTCAAAGATATTTGTTAAGTTCATATTTTGTGTAAGTTATGTTGTTGTTGTTATTAGGCGCCATCGAGTCGGTATCCGACTCATAGTGACCCTCATAGGGTTTTCAATGGCTGACTGTTTCGGGATTGCCTTGGGAGTGGATTGCCAGGCCCTTCTCCCATTTTTGCGGTGCTAGGAATTGAACTCGGGACCTCAGAGACTGTAATGCAGCGCTCCACCAACTGAGCCAAATCCCAGCCCTGTGTAAATTATAGTGGCATATATTTTAGCAATCCAAGTGAATTATAAGAAATTCGATTTTTATATAGCCATTATGAAGGAAAGTGCAGTTGTTCTTCAAAAAATCCAAAACAGAATCACCATATGATCCAGTAATTCCACTAGTAGGTACATTTCCAAAGGAAATGGAATCAGTATGTCAGAAAGGCATGCACATTCTCATGTTTACTGTAGCGCTATTCACAGAGAATATCAGAAAGATGTCTATCTATGCTTTATTGACTATGCAAAGGCATTTGACTGTGTGGATCATAACAAATTATGGATAACACTTCAAAAAATGGGAATACCAGATCACCTAATTGTACTCATGAGGAATCTGTACCTGAACCAGGAGGCAGTTGTTTGAATAGAACAAGAAAACACTGCATGGTTTAATGTTGAGAAAGGTGTGTGTCAGTGTTGTATACTTTCATCATATCTCTTCAGTTTATATGCTGAGCAAATAATCTGAAAAGTTAGACTTTATGACGAAGAACACGGCATCAGGATTGGAAGAAGACTCATTAACAACCTGCGTTATACAGATGACATAACTCTGCTTGTTGAAAATGAAGATTTAAATCATTTACTGAGGAAGATCAAAGATCATAGCCTTCAGTATGGTCTGCCACTCAACATCAACAAAACAAAAATCCATACAACTGGGTCAGTATGCGACTTCACAATAAATGGAGAAAAGATTGAAGTTGTCCATGAATTTGCTTTATTTGGTCCTACAATCAACACCCTTGGAAGCAGCAGTCGAGAAATCAAAGGATGCATTGCTTTGGGAAAAGCTGTGGCAAAAGATCTCTTTAGAGTATTGAAAAGATGTCACATTGAAGACGAAGGTGTGCCTGGCTCATGCCATGGTATTTTCAGTTGCATCATATGATTGTGAAAGCTGGACACTGAACAAGGGAGACACGAGAAGAATTGATGCTTGTGAATTTTGGTGCTAGAGATGAATATTGAATATACCACAAACTCTCCAAAGAACCAACAGATCTCTCCTAGAAGAAGTGCAACCTGAGTACTCGTTGGAACCAAAGATGGCTAGACTGTGTCTTACATATTTTGGACATGTATTCAGGAGAGTCCAGTTCTTGGAGAAAGACATCATGTTTGGAAGAGTGGCAGGTCGGTGAAAAAAAGGAAAATCCTCCATGAGATGGATTAGCACAGAATTGGGGAGTGTTTCGTTCCTCTGTACATAGGGTCGCTATGAGTAGGACTCAACTCAATGGCATGGAACAACAACAACATTCACAATAGCCATGAAATGGAAACAATCTAAGTGTTCAACTAATAAATGAAGAAACTGTTGTACATTTAATGGTACACAATGTAATACTATTCAGCTATAAAACAATAAAATCCCATCATTTGTGACAAGATGGATAGAACTGGGGATTACTATGTCAAGTGAAGCCATGCAGGCACAGAAAGACAAGTATTACATGATATCAATCATATATGGAATCTTAAAAAGTTGATCTTGTAGGAGCTCAGAGTAGAATGGTGGTTATTAGAGGCTGGTAAGAGTATGGGGAAAGGAGAGATAGGGAATATAGGCGGGATGAAATAACCAGCAAATATCAGAACAGAAATAAATGAAATTGCAACAAAACAAATGAAGATCAATTAAATACAGAACTGATTCTTTGAAAAGGTACAGAAATACATAGACTTTTGGCTAGACTGAATAAGAAAAGGAGAAAACTCAAAATCAGAGATGAAAATGAAAACATTACAACTGATACCACAGAAACACAAAAGATGATTAGATATTATTATGAACAATTATAAGCCAACATATGTGATACTTCAGAAGAAATGAACAAATTCTTGGACACATATACCTTACCAAGAGTGAATTATGAAGAAATGGAAGACCTGAACCGGCCAATAACAGGCAATGATATTGAATCAGTAATGAAAAGCCACCCACCAAAGAGAAGTCCAGAACCAGATGGCTTCACTGCTGAATTCTACCAAACACTTGTTTTTGTTGTTAGGTGCCATCCAGTTGGTATCCTACTCACAGTGACCCTATGTACAAGTGAAACAGTTTTGTTACTGCTTCTCTGTTATTCATAGGGTTTTCAGTGACAGACTGTTTTTTGGGAGTGGGTTGTTGGGTCCTTCTCCCAAGCCTACAGCACCTAGTGTTCCCAGGTAGTCTCCCATTCAAGTACTAACCAGACCTGCCCCTGTTTAGCTTCTGAGATCTGACAGGTTTGGATGCAACAGTGGTATGGCTGCAGGCAACCAAACACTTAAAGAATTAATATCAATTTTCTTTAAGTTATTCTAAAAATAGAAGGGCTAGGGTTTAGTTCAGTTGGTAGAGTGCTGTTCTGCAGCTCTGCACACTCTGATGACCTGGACTCTATCCCCAGCACTGCAAGAATTAGAAAATGATGTGGCAAACCATTCCTGAAGCAATCTCAAAACAATCAGCCAAAACCCTATGAGGTTCGCTATGAATTGGACACAACTCAATGGCATCTAACAACACCAACAACAAATAGAAGAAAGATTTCTTCCAAATTCACTTTTTATGTACCAAAACTAGACATTGACACAACAAAAGAAAAAAAATAGGCCAATGTACTCTATGAGCATAGTTGCAAAATGCTCAACAAATGACTAGTAAACTGAATCAATAGCTAGTTAAAATATTACAATGATCAAGTACGATTCATCTCAGTGATGTAAGAATGGTTCAATATATGCAAATCAATATACATGATGTGTGGTATCAACAGAAAAAAGGTTAAAACACAGGTCATCAAAATCCAGAGCTGGTGTTTGGTAAAATTCAACATTCCTTTTTGATAAAAAGTACCAAACAAATTAGGCATACAAGCAATAGAATGAAATAAAGGTCATTTGTAATAAACCAATAGCTAATATATTAAATTAGGAAAAGCTGAAAGGTTTCTCTCTAAGAGCTGGAACATACAATGATGTCCATGTTCACCACCTTTATTCAACATAGTGCTGGAAGTCCTGGATGGAGAAATTGGGCAAGAGAAATAAATAAAAGGCATTCAAATTGGAAAAGAAGTCATCAAATTTTACTGTTTGCAGATATGATGTCATTTGTAGAAACCACCTATACTCCACAAAAATACTATTAGAAATATTAAATGATTTCAGCAACATTGAAGCATACAAAAATCAGAGGTATATGTCAATAGCAAGTTATCTGAACTAGAAATCAAAAAATCACCTACAATAGTTACAAAAATTGCTTGTTGATAAGTTTAACCAAAGAGGTGAAAGATATCTTTAAGGTAAATTGTTAAACATTGATGAAAGGAGTTTAAGAAGACACAAAAAAGTTGAAGGGCATCTCACATTCATGGATTTCAGGAATCAATATTATTAAAATATCCATACTACTCAAAGCAATATACAGATTCAACACAATACCCATCGAGACGCAAGTAGGTGGTATTCTTCACAGAACTAGGAAAAAATATTCTAGAATTTGTATGGAATCACTAAAAACCTGGAATAGACAAAGCCAGTCTGAAGAAAAAAAACATAGCAGGAAGCATTATGTTACCTGACTTCAAAACATACTACAAAAATGTGGTAACCAAAAGACAATGCTACTTGCATAAAATTAGACACATAGAGATAAAGAACAGATTAGAGAGCCTAGAATTAAACCCAAACATCTATAACCAATTGATTTTTGACAAAGATGCTAAGAACACACATTGGAGAATGAACAATTTAATCAACAAATGGAACTGATCCACATATAAAAGAGTAGTATATATCCTACAGAAGACTGAAGCTAGATCTCTCTCTCTCTCTCTCTCTCTCTCTCTCTCTCTCTCACTAGTTTCAAAGATCAACACAAAATTGATTAGAGTTAAATGTCTGACTGGAAACAAAGAAAGTACTGGAAGAAAATACAGGGGAAATGCTTTAGAATTTTGGAGTGGACAAGGAGTTTTTAGACAAGATCATAAAAGTACAAGAAACAAAAGCACAGACAAATGGTTCAATCAAACTTAAAAGTTTCTGCTCAGAAAGGAAAGACTCAACAGAGAACAAAGACAACTTAGAGAATAGGAGGAAATATTTGCAGTGAATTCATCTGACAAGGAGTTAATATTCAGGATATATAAGGAACTGCAAAAGTCTATAATGAACAGAAAGAATTAAAAGGGGACAAATAGATTTAAGTAGTCATTTCTCAAGACATAATAAAAAAATGGCCAACTAGTTCATGAAAATATGCTTAATATCTCTAATCATCAGAGAAATGCAAACCAAAATCCACATGAGATAACACTTCACCCCAGCAAGAATGGCTATTATCAAAAAGACTAAAGATAATAAGCATTGGACAGAATGGGTACCCTACACAGTGTTAGTAAGAATGTAAATTATGGAAAGTAGTATGGTGGGTTCTCAAAACATTGAAGGTAGAATTACCATATGATCCAGCAATTCCAATACTGGATATATTTCTAAAGGTAATGAAATCAGTATATCAAAGAGACATGTGTATGTGCATGTTCACTGTAGCACTATTCATAATAGCTAAGAAATGGAAACAAACTAAGTACCCATCAGCTGATGAATGAAGAAATAAAATGTGGTATACATATACAGTGGAACACTATTTAGCCATAAAAAGAATGAAATCCTATCATTTGTGACAATGTGAATGGAACTGGAGATCATTATGTTAAGTGAAGTAAGCCAGGTACAAAAAGACAAGTACCACATGAGCTCACTTACATATGGAAGTTAAAAATGTTGATCTCATAGACATTCAGAGTAGGATGGTGGGTTTCAGAGGCCAGGGACAGTGCAAGTGGGGAGAGATGGGGAAAAGTTGATGAATGGGTCCTAAGTCACAGTTATATAGCAACAAGAAGCTTTGGAATGTTATTACATGGTATGGTGATTACAGATGATAATTATGTATGGTAAATTTCCGAAGCTAGAAGAAAGGATTTTTAAAGTTTTCACTACAAAGAAATAATAAATGTTTTAAGAGATAAATGTGTTTAACCTGACTTAATATTTTACATTGTATACATGTGCCAAACATTTCATAGTATCACATTAACATGTACATATTTTATGTTTTGTGTACAATTAAAAATTCAAAAAAGAATGCTATAATTTAATATACTTTGACACATTTTTTCCTGAATTAATTTTTGATATTTAGTGCCAAATTAATGTTTTGGAATCAGCAGATGTGAAAATGATTGAATAATAAAATAGGCAACATCAAATTTTTGGTTTTGATACATAGTTTTGTATTTTGGTATAAAAATAGTAAAATATTCTATGACATATATTTTAACTATCAAATTATTTCTTTCAGATTATTTGTATATATTTATACAAATTAACATGAAATTTCAAAACAAATAGTGACTTTTAAAGATTTTTGTATGTGTTTTAAGTTGACAATTAGGTAAAATATATTATTTTTAATCTATAAAATATAGTGCTCAAAGACACATAGAAGATGAAATAACTTTGAATTAACTAGTTTTGTTCATAGACTTCTGA